>NQII01006177.1:4885-52800 GCA_002778355.1 Clitarchus hookeri
GGGGGGGGGGGCTAAATTTCTATGCATATTATGTCATGTTGCGTCACGCCGCTTCAAAGGCATGCGCAGGCGTGTACACGAAGTCTAATGCTGCATTCGGCACAACTTCTTCGTCTTGTAGCTCTCTTGAGACGCGGCTTCACATACTATCCAGACATTATTCGTTTTCGCGTCATAATGGATTATAGAAAAATTACATTTTACGGGTTTTTTTATTTTTTTTATTTTTGTGCTTAATGTTAATTGTGTGTTGTCTGCTAATTGTAAAAAGTTTGCCACATATTTATTTTTTATCAATAATTTCCCTTGCAAGCAGGAAATAACACGCAGTGAAAATTAGATCTTAAAAATAAGTACGAAACAAATAGTAAACTTTAAAATTTCTATAACCAAACATTTCCAATAATACCCCTGAAACTGAAATAATGTCGCGGAAACGAAGAATTTCTGCGTAGTAGGCGAAGACAAGCCTTAACGAGACTTAAACGGCGACCTCTCCCCCAAAAGCGCTGCAAGGTTTCGCGGACGCCGCCTCCAAAGCTACGAGCGAAGGGAAACCCGAGACAAGAAGTAACGTACACATAAGTGTCCTGGCCCGGGATCGGCAGCCATTGCCTTCCCGCCTGCTTATCTGTCCCGATAAAAGGGCTGACGTTCTTTCTTTGTCGCGNACGAGCGAAGGGAAACCCGAGACAAGAAGTAACGTACACATAAGTGTCCTGGCCCGGGATCGGCAGCCATTGCCTTCCCGCCTGCTTATCTGTCCCGATAAAAGGGCTGACGTTCTTTCTTTGTCGCGAACGGTGGAATTAAGAGAGACTTCCACTCCTTCCTCCACGTTGACATCGCTTGCTGCTCGTGGCGAGAGGGAGGGGGGGTGCATTGGGGGGGATAGCCGAGACCTGAAAGAGATCGCGCCTCGCGATGCCGTCACGACTGGGGGAGGAGGAGGTCCCTACGGGGTCGCCCCGGCGCGTTATCTNGACGTGTGCTGTAACAGCTGCGACTCCGAGAACTGGGGACCAAGTGCGACGAAGAGAAACTACGACGACGAAATTGTCAGCGCCAACGTCTGTTCTCCAGCCGAACTCCAATACATCTACGTTCTTTAGAGTTTCACTTTTTACCTTCTACAAAATTACAAAATAGTCCCTTCTTTCGGTTTATATACGAAATCGATGCATTTTAGGGTGTTTTTGTGAAATATAATAATATTCTGAAATTAATATTACAATTTGGAAAATTACTTTAATATAGTTAATAGAAGGAACTCTGTGGATTTAAAATTTATACATATTTTTGTACAAATATCAAAATTGAAGAAAATTATATACCGTAAATTACGCTACAATTCCAAATAAGTGTCCATATCATCAGAGTGTCATGATAACATTTTCTTAGTAATTTTGTGTACTCTTCAGACATATTTCTATTTAATTTTTTTAATAAAATTTTATTTAAAACAATTAAAAATTAAACTATTGTCGCAAGTAAGCAAGTGTCGGATTTTAAGAAATTCCCAACATGTCTCTCTTGTGACTTCAAGATACACTTCAGCTGACACTAAACTTCGTGTCAAAATAAACTGTTGAAAGTCGTGCGATTCAATATTTTAAATAAAAGTACCACAGTTACGGTAGAGATAAGTTTATTGTAATTATTCAAATGGTATTGTACTGTAAAAATTTATAAATTAGGTGTTGTTACTAAACCATAAAATATTTTATAAAAATAGAAAAAATGTTAACTTCTTGAACTACGTTTNATAAATTAGGTGTTGTTACTAAACCATAAAATATTTTATAAAAATAGAAAAAATGTTAACTTCTTGAACTACGTTTAGCATTTTCCATTGGTGTATTGTATGTTGTACAGACAATTCGAAAACGAAGATTATGAATAAACTTTACATGCATACAGGTATACATTATATATAAATTCGTATAGTAATCATAGCGTAATAAACAATTCCAGTGCAAAAATTACTACAAGTTTATACATAACGTCATATTTTCTTTACTATATCTAGTAAGCATAGCAGATNACATAACTTCATATTTTCTTTACTATATCTAGTATGCATAGCAGATTGTATATAGGCGCAAAGTGTAAACTGTTTCAGTTAATTGTGATATAAAAAATAAATTATATTTCAAGCACTATCATTACTGCCATTTACATAGTCGAGGTATGTTGTTCTAGCCAGAACAACCGCTGGCTCCCGCTTCCACGTGCTTCCCGCCCGCAAGCCGCTAGTCGAGCACAGTGGCCGCCTACAACAGAGAACGAAGGACGCTCCGATAGCAGAAGCTCGCCGCTTGATTCGAAAATCACCACCACGTTTTTACCCTTCCCCTCACTAAGGGATGTACGGTATGAGAGCTGAGCTTCGAGACCGTGACGTGGCATACACACTGCTATAGTCCATTCAGGTTACTTCCAACTTTTCTGAAGCCCTGCTAATGTTCTACTCCCAGGATATTCCTCCGCCTCATGCAAACAGAGCTTATCCGAGTCTAGAAAATTACACGCAAGGGACAACGTACCGCATTCGTGCGCAGCCAGTGTAACAGTATTTTGCGTAACAACTATTTCTTACTGAGCGTTACCGACATACCTACGTTCTCCCTGTGTTTACTCATATCAATTATAAATGTAATACTATAATTTATTTATAAAATATGAGTAAAAGTTCAAGTACAAAACGCTTGTGGTACGTGGAGTATTTAGGAAACAATCAAACACTTAATACATGGGGTTATTTTTCATAGGTTTGATTCAAAAAAGTGTGAAGTAACCGAGTAGATTATAGCGTCAAAATTGCTGGTGGGCGAATTTACGGGAAGCGGAGTGCGTCCGGCGAAGAAAGAGGTAGCTGCGCGTGCAACCTGCCGCAGCCTGATGCTGTACTGACATTGGTGACCGCATAATCAGCTGCACGTTTGCCGATGCGCACCGAATATTTTTTGTAACAGTTAACAGCCGGGCCGTCATTAGTATCAGCTGCCGCCGGCGGGGCCGTGCTGGAGAACCTAGCGCAGGCAGCTAGGTGAGGCAACCCGCCAGCACTTGTGGCGCTCAGAATACAGTATGTATGCTTAGGAATTACCCACACAGTATTTATACTTATGAAGTACCCACACTGTGAGTATACTTAGAAAGTACCCACACACTATGTATACTTAGGAAGTACCCACAAAGTGAGTATACTGAGGAAGTACCACAGAGTGAGTATACTGAGGAAGTACCCATATATTATCTATACTTATGAAGTACCCACACACTATGTATACTTAGGAAGTACCCACAAAGTGAGTATACTGAGGAAGTACCACAGAGTGAGTATACTGAGGAAGTACCCATATATTATCTATACTTATGAAGTACCCACACACTATGTATACTTAGGAAGTACCCACAAAGTGAGTATACTGAGGAAGTACCACAGAGTGAGTATACTGAGGAAGTACCCATATATTATCTATACTTATGAAGTACCCACACACTATGTATACTTAGGAAGTACCCACAAAGTGAGTATACTGAGGAAGTACCACAGAGTGAGTATACTGAGGAAGTACCCATATATTATCTATACTTATGAAGTACCCACACACTATGTATACTTAGGAAGTACCCACAAATTGAGTATACTGAGGAAGTACCACAGAGTGAGTATACTGAGGAAGAACCCATATATTATCTATACTTATGAAGTACCCACACACTGAGTATACTTAGAAAGTACCCACACACTATGTATACTTAGGAAGTACCCATACAGTGAGTATACTGAGGAAGTACCCACACAGTGAGTATACATAGGAAGTACCCGCACAGTGAGTATACTTAGGAAGTACCCACACACTATGTATACTTAGGAAGTACCCACAGTATGTATACTTAGGAAGCACACACACAGTGAGTATACTTAGGAAGTACCCGCACAGTGAGTATACTTAGGAAGTACCCGCACAGTATGTATACATAGGAAGTACCCACGGGACCAGTTGCTGGAAATTGACACTGAACTTTCAACACAATACGTATACGCTGTTCACGGTAAACTTAGCACTTTTGATAGCCCTGCTTAAGATCTACTTGTATGCGTGTTTTGTATTTTTCCAACATATGTAAAATTAACATTGTCATGTGTCTTAGCACTTAATTCATGCGTGAAAACTGTAAAATTATTACACAAGAAAATATTTTACAAATTTGCTGATTCTTACAATTAGATGGATTTGAACAAAACAGGAAGTAAACGAAATCATTTCAGTATTCACAAATGTTTATTCAACACTTTTAATTCAACGTTAAGGTATGAAACTACTTTCCCTCCGTCGTAGTTACCAACTTAACTGCGTGCATATCAGTCAGTGTGCCTATTAAAATGTATGCAGGTTGAGGTAGTGACTTTTTTCACAGGTTGTTTTCAAAAGTGCTCGATTAACCGTGAACAACCCATAGTAGGGTTTAGCCGCGCGACTGACGCAGTCCTCAGCAATTGCTTGAATACATGGTAGTACGAGTTGCTCGTTGAGGTGTTCGTATGCATTATGGAGACACGCATGGAATCGTTTGACACCGAGCGTTTCATTGTGGAAATACAAAAGTTACCAGCGATTTGAGACGAGATCATCGTCGTACAGCCACAACCACGGCAAAGTGAAGGCATGGGAACAGCATCTCATGAAATTCATTCCAGATTTTTAAGGAAAAAGTTACGTTGAAAAAAATTATTTTGGTAAGTAACAATAATATAAACATATTTAAAATTTGTGTTGATACATTTAGTGGGCCTTGTCTGCAGCAGGAACAGCGCTTAATAACAAATACGAATACATCATAGTAACCGCACAATATTGTTAGTAAACAGTACGGATGCAAATCAAAGCATCCTACATTATTTGTTTAAGCTTGTGTTCTTAGCAGCAAAACCAATGTAATACGCTGAGTAATGACCAAGGATAAGAACACACAGTTTTCAAAAACGGTACTCATTAAAATTAATGAAAAAAAAAAGAGAACATGGAAATAACCCATTTTACTGAGTCTAAATTTATGTACAGTTTATGATCGTGTCTAATAAAGTGAATTTGTGTGGTTACACCGAGTTATTTGGGCTTCCTTTTAACGATAACTTAACTTTAATGCAACTTTATAAAAATAAATGAGTTTACATCCATCGAATCAAGACTTACAGTCGATGCAGTACGTAAATAGTAAACAATTGTATGGTGTGAACTGATTCTTGGATACGCTGGCAAGTATAATTTACAACGAAATCAACAAAATGTTTATTATTGTTTTTTTTTTCATGTGTAATCAGCTTCAAAGGAAATGGAACAACATTCGAGACTGATAAACCAGTGAGTTAAATAAAACTAAGTAAGCAAAATCTGTCAGTGTAACTTTTGGAAGGAAACAATGTGTTTTCTTTCAGGAACTCAGTTTCCTGCAGTTTGTGGTAACTAACAAAGGCACATGATGAAATTCTTAATAAATGAGAGAACTGCCAACGAAGAGTGTACCCAAAATAAACATCTAAATTACATTCAAGAGACAACTATAAAAAGTCCCAGAAATAGGAAACTTTCAAAATATTCTTCCCGACTAGAGGTTCTTTGAAGCGTTGACAGAAACTACAGAAAATAACGATCAATGATGAAAGCAGAAAATAACGATGAAGATAGACATTATGTTATTGTCATTGTCGGCGATGAAGACTGTTTACCACCAGAATGTAAACTTGATGTTAAAATGGATTTGATAAATGTATTTAGGAGGTTCGCAAACTGGAGTAACTCTTTACCCTCCATCACATTCCAGTCAAATGCAGCATTCCATGCCACACGACATGTTACACAATGCTAGACTTGCACAGTTTCTAAATGCTTGACTTGTACAGTTTAATAAACACCAACGCTGCATCACGACAACCATCTCACACTGTCTCGCAACCTATGCATCTGAACTAATCACTCGCCTNATAAACACCAACGCTGCATCACGACAACCATCTCACACTGTCTCGCAACCTATGCATCTGAACTAATCACTCGCCTGTACTCCTTGCACTGTTTCACTGCATCTTCGTTGTAACTCCACAACAACTCCTTCTCCTTACACACATTCGCAATCACCTCTTCAATCCAGCCAGAACGTCTCTCAACCACCAGAGTTACCTTCATCATCAGAAACAATACATTCACATNATCACCTCTTCAATCCAGCCAGAACGTCTCTCAACCACCAGAGTTACCTTCATCATCAGAAACAATACATTCACATTCTGATTCGTCTATCATGGACCTATTTCCAGAATAGAGGTTAATAGAAAACATACACTTATTTGTAATTATTCTATTAAGGTCGTTATAAAACATACCTATCCTGAGATTTTAATAATTTTTTTTTTACAAATAATAGAGAATAAAGTAAAGAGAAGTGACATTCTACTCAGCCTTTTTAAACAGAAGGTTACATTTTCCTGTTGTTTTTATTTATTAGCTTACATTTCGTTATTAAAATAATTGTTTATTTAATACATTTATTATCAGTGATCGCAGTCAGAATGTTTGAATCCTTTTTTGTTATTTTTCTGCGTACACTTTATGTGGTTGAAAATGTTGTGAATGATACCAAAGTAAAGGTTCGTAATGAACAAAACATTTAGGTGTAGTGCTACCTACATTCTGTTTTGTTTTTAAATATTTATATTCTCAGATTTACAATATGCATGACATCTGTCTGCAAGTGTGTTTGAATTTTCATATTTTATATGTCCTACAATATATTTGAAATTACTCATTATCACTGTTATCACTTTTCAGCTTACAACTACACAATAACTTTTGTAAAACCAGATGTCATTTGGCAAAATATTGTGACTTACATTGTATGGCCTACCAAAGGAAATACAGATTGTTATAAACAGCTACAAAAATAATACTAAATCAATTAGCTGTCAAGTTTGAATATACATATGTATCACTAGTAACATTTCTGTATATGCACGTTTATATTTTACTATATTGTCATAAAGTTCCCCAACAGGGCTTACAGAGTAATTGTGAAAAAAAAATCGCATACTTTATTTGCAGTTCATCCGTTACATATCACTATAGTCGCTGGTTTGTCACTCAGGCCTTCGTAGCACAACGCATGGTTAAAATTATACCCATCTCTGACGCGGACAAAATTGTGCAGTACAACCATGTTTTTATAATTTCCTAGGCAAAGGCAACACTTACATTCATGGGTGTATGGAAAAATTATCCACTTATTTGCTGGTACTCCAAGCATGTGCATTCTACATACCGACGTGATCGGCAAAGACAGTAGTTGAAAATTCTCTTTTACAAGCTCAGGTTTCACCCTTCATATGGACGTAAAAGACTGGTTTATGATTCGAAAGATTCATCGCTAATGAATACATGTGGAACACTGTATCTATCTAAACCTTCCAATTGCTTCCGTAGAGGAGTGTTTATAGTGTTTGCTTCTAACTGTTGCCATAGATGTAAGCTTTGGAAAATTGAGGAATCGGAACCCTTCCCATTTTAACCAATATCGACGTACGTAAACGAACGTGTAATTGGAATCACAAACAAACATGAGAATAGTGGAAAAGTAGCCTTTGTAATGATATAAAACAAGGCGGTTGGAAACGCTGCTTCTATCTTTCTCCATTCGTCATCTGATGTGGCGCCGTACACACAGGAACAGGAATTCTCTANACCCATAGCAGGGTTTAGCCGCGCGACTGCCGCGGTCCTTAGCTATTGCTTGAATACATAGTAGTAGGAGTTGCTTGTTGAGGTGTTCGTATGCATTATGGAGACACGCATGGAATCGTTTGGCACCGAGCGTTTCATTATGGAAATACAGAAGTTACCAGCGATTTGAGACTAGATCATCGTCGTACAGAAAAAACCAAGGCAAAGTGAAGGCACAGGAACAGCATCTCATGAAATTCATTCCAGATTTTTAAGGAAAAATGACGTTGAAAAAAATTATTATCGTAAGTAACAATAATATAAACATATTTAAAATTTGTGTTGATACATTTAGTTGGCCTTGTCTGCAGCGGGAACAGCGTTTAATAACAAATAACAATACATCATAGTAACCGCACAATATTGTTAGTAAACAGTACGGATGCAAATCAAAGCATCCTACATAATATGTTTAAGCTTTTGTTCTTAGCAGCAAAAACAATATAATACACTGAGTAATGACCAAGGATAAGAACACACAGTTTTCAAAAACGGTACTCATTAAAATTAATGAAAAAAAAATGAGAACATGGAAATAACCCATTTTACTTAGTCTAAATTTATGTACAGTTTATGATCGTGTCTAATAAAGTGAATTTGTGTGGGTACACCGAGTTATTTGGGCTTCCTTTTAACGATAACTTAACTTTAATGCAACTTTATAAAAATAAATGAGTTTACATCCATCGAATCAAGACTTACAGTCGATGCAGTACGTAAATAGTAAACAATTGTATGGTGTGAACTGATTCTTGGATACGCTGGCAAGTATAATTTACAACGAAATCAACAAAATGTTTATTATTGTTTTTTTTTTCATGTGTAATCAGCTTCAAAGGAAATTGAAAAAATATTCGAGACTGATACACCCGCGAGCTAAATAAAACTAAGAAAGCAAAATCTGGCAGAGCAAATTTTGGACGGAAACAATGTGTTTTCTTTCAGGAACTCAGTTTCCTGCAGTTTGTGGTAACTAACGAAGATGCATGTTGAAATTCTTAATAAATGAGAGAACTGCCAACGAAGAGTGCACCCGAAATAAACATCTAAATTACATTCAAGAGACAACTATAAAAAGTCCCAGAAAAAGGAAACGTTCAAAATATTCTTCCCGACGAGAGGTTGTTTGAAGCGTTGACAGAAACTAAAAAAAATAACGATCAATGATGAAAGCAGAAAATGACGATGGAGATAGACATTATGCTATTGCTATTGTCGGCGATGAAGACTGTACACCACCAGAATGTAAACTTGATGTTAAAATGGATTTGCTAAATGTATTTAGGAGGTTCGCGAACTGGAGTAACACTTTACCCTCCATCACATTCCAGTCAAATGCAGTATTCCATGCCACACGACATGTTACACAATGCTAGACTTGCACAGTTTCACAATGCTAGACTTGTACAGTTTCATAAACACCAACGCTGCATCACGACAACCATCTCACACTGTCTCGCAACCTATGCATCTGAACTAATCACTCGCCTGTACTCCTTGCACTGTTTCACTGCATCTTCGTTGTAACTCCACAACAACTCCTTCTCCTTACACACATTCGCAATCACCTCTTCAATCCAGCCAGAACGTCTCTCAACCACCAGAGTTACCTTCATCATCAGAAACAATACATTCACAGTCTGATTCGTCTATCATGGACCTATTTCCAGAATACAGGTTAATATAAAACGTACACTTATTTGTAATTATTCTATTAAGGTCGTTTTAAAACATACCTACCCTGAGCTTTAATAATTTTTTTTTTTACAAATAATAGAGGATGAAGTAAAGAGAAGTGACATTCTACTCAGACTCTTAAACAGAAGGTTACATTTACCTGTTGTTTTTATTTATTAGCTTACATTTCAATATTTAAATCATTGTTTGTTTAATACATTTATTATCAGTGATCGCAGTCAGAATGCTCGAATCCTTTTTTTGTTATTTTTCTGCGTACACTTTATGTGCGTGAAAATATTGTGAAAGATACCAAAGTAAAGGTTCCTAATGAACAAAACATTTATGTGTAGTGCTAACTGCATTCTATTTTGTATTTAAATATTAATATTCTCAGATTTACAATTTACATGACACCTGTCTGCAAGTGTGTTTGAATTTTTATATTTTATATGTCATACAATATATTTGAAATTAATCATTTTCACGGTTATCACTTTTCAGCTTACAACTACACAATAACTTTTGTAAAACCAGATGTCATTTGGCAAAATATTGCGACTTACATTGTATGGCCTACCAAAGGAAATACAGATTGTTATAAACAGCTACAAAAATAATACTAAATCAATTAGCTGTCAAGTTTGAATATACATATGTATCACTAGTAAAATTTCTGTATATACACGTTTATAATTTACCATATTGTCATAAAGTTCCGCAACAGAGCTTACAGAATAATTGTGAAAAAAATCACATAATTTATTTGCAGGTAATCCGTTACCTATCACCAAAGTCACTGGTATGTCACTCAGGCCTTCGTAGCACAACGCATGGTTAAAATTATACCCATCTCTGTCGCGGACAAAATTGTGCAGTACTAGCATGTTTTTATAATTTCCTCGGCAAAGGAAACAATTACATTCATGGGTCTTTGGAAAAATCCTCCAGTTATTTGCTGGTACTCCAAGCTTGTGCATTCTACATACCGACGTGATCGGCAAAGACAGTAGTTGAAAATTCTCTTTTTCAAGCTCAGGTTTCACCCTTCATATGGACGTAAAAGACTGGTTGATGATTCGAAAGATTCATCGCTAATGAATACATGTGGAACACTGTATCTATCTAAACCTTCCGATTGCTTCCGTAGAGGAGTGTTTATAGTGTTTGCTTCTAACTGTTGCCATAGCTGTAAGCTTTGGAAAATTGAGGAATCGGAACCCTTGCCATTTTAACCAATATCGACGTACGTAAATGAACCTGTAATTGGAATCACAAACAAACATGAGAATAGTGGAAAAGTAGCCTTTGTAATGATATAAAACAAGGCAGTTGGAAACGCTGCTTCTATCTTTCTCCATTCGTCATCTGATGTGGCGCCGTACACACAGGAACAGGAATTCTCTANGTTGGAAACGCTGCTTCTATCTTTCTCCATTCGTCATCTGATGTGGCGCCGTACACACAGGAACAGGAATTCTCTACATTATCCGACAAACCAATCTCACCAGTCTTGCTGCTGTGGTGATTCCCATTCTGAGCTAAAAGCCTAGCTCAGTTAAAGTAGATCCAGTTACTAGGTACCTACAAATAAACCAATTTAATAATTAAATATGTTGTATAATATTATAATATGTGCATAGAACATTATATTGAGTTATTCTCAACTCAAGGTAATAGTAAGTCGTTCTGCTTGAGAAACACATTTTCTCAGGTTTCGTGTCACATCCCAAAATATGAGGTCGAATAAGATTTAGCAACTCGTCAAATGTTTTTATAGACATACGAAAGTGCACAAAATACTTACGTCTTGCCGTAATTCGTAAAATATTAATTTAAACTGCCCACATTTCAGTCTTGCACAAAGGAGGAGGTGAACTCCTTATTTTACAAACCATTTTCTGTGCTAACAATGTAATAGCAGAGAGTTCCTGCTGCAAATTCATAGCTGGACACTGAATAGGATTGGCTGCTAGCCACGTGCTGTCGCGCGACCGCAAATCGCTAGTGGGAAAGGTCATGGAGTGCTGCTAATAGCGATGCATTTAAAGTAGTGAGACCATTACAACTTGCCCGCGAATCGGTAGTGCGGACACCTTGCACCTGCAGCGCGATTCGAAATCGCTCATGGAAAAGAGCCTATTACGAAATAAACTACGAATACTTTAGTGTTGACTGCAATGTAATTCTGCGAATTATAAATTACTAGGATATGAGATATTACTGTTTATAATGAAAAAAATTCAACTCTAGAGCATTATGCTCGAATCATTCACCTTGTGTCACAGATCNAGATATTACTGTTTATAATGAAAAAAATTCAACTCTAGAGCATTATGCTCGAATCATTCACCTTGTGTCACAGATATCCACATATTTTAATGTGGGAACGAAAGTCAAAGTAAAGAACATTACTGAAGGGGCAATGCAGTGGTATGGTAAACATGGAATTAGATAACATACATACATAGATCAACATACCTTAACGGGACTATAGGATTAATGCAAGTTATTGACAANCATGGAATTAGATAACATACATACATAGATCAACATACCTTAACGGGACTATAGGATTAATGCAAGTTATTGACAAGAGCTATGTAATGAAGACAATATAAAAAGGGTTTATCTAACATTAAGGTAGTACAATATTACTTCAAAAAAACATTATGAAGGATGCGCGGGGGGACCTATACAAATATACTGAAGTATTAATTTATTTTGAATTACAAAGATCTAACCAGCAGCATTCAGAGTAAAGTCGAATTGGAGAGTCCCCACCTTGTTCGTGATTCCGGAGGCTGATTACGATGGCGGAAGNTAAAGTCGAATTGGAGAGTCCCCACCTTGTTCGTGATTCCGGAGGCTGATTACGATGGCGGAAGTTGACGCCCGGACACACCCATCTTCAGTGGTCTTCTCGATCCAATGGCCCGACGACAAAAGACACCGCCCACGGGCTGCACTGCCCTATATCGGCTGCGTTGTCCCTGTTTAGTGCCTGGTGGAGGGGGTTTCTGTGGTTTGCGATTTCATAACTAATTTCAGCAATCACCGCTTGTGTCCTGGATAAATAAGTTAATGTGTGATCAGGCAGGCCGCTCAGGTAAGGCCTGATCACTACTCGTAACATCTCCTCCAAGGGTTCAATGCCTCAATAAATACAAAAGTGGCAACGAATATGTTTATCCAATCTTTACCCCAGGCCACCCTACCAAACCGAGCATAGATGTCGCAAATCATAAACAGTATCTAACAGGGTGCATTCAAAAACTTTGTATCGTACACTGGAGAGGCAATAAAACTGGCATGGGCATGCGTATACAAATAACAGAGGTATCGAACCAATAAGAGTAAAGTGATGCGGTCGGCAGCGCCTATATAAGACAACAAGTGTCTGGCAAAGTCGCTAGACCGGTTACTGCTGCTACAATGGCAGGTTATCAAGATTTAAGTAAGTTTGAACGTGATGTTATAGTCGGCGCAAGAAATATGGGACATAGCATCTCTGAGGTAGCGATAAAATTTGGATTTTCGCGTACGACCATTTCATGAATGTACCGTGAATACCGGGAATCCGGTAAAACATCAAATCTTCGACATCGCTGCGGCCGGAAAAAGATCGTGAACGAACGGGACAAACGACGACTGACGAGAATCATTAAACGTGACGGACGTGCAACCCTTTCACAAATTGGCGCAGATTTCAATGCTGGGGCATCAACAAGTCTCAGCGTGCGAACTATTCAACGGACCGTCATTGATATGGGCTTTCGGAGCCGAAGGCCCACTCGTGTACCGTTGTTGACTGCACGACACAAAGCTTTACGCCTCGCCTGGGCCTGCCAACACCGCCATTGGATTGTTGATGACTGGAAATACCTTGCCTGGTCTGACGAGTTTCGTTTCCAATTGTATCGGGCGGATGGACGTGTACGGGTATGGAGACATCCTCATGAATCCATAGACTCTACATGTCAACAGGGGACTGTTCAAGCTGGTGGAGGCTCTGCCATGGTATGGGGCGTGTGCAGTTGGCGGGAAATGGGACTCCTGATACGTCTAGATACGACTCTGACAGGTGACAGATACGTAAGCATCCTGTCCGAACACCTGCACCCATTCATGTCCATTGTGCATTCTGACAAACGTGTACAATTCCAGCAGGACAATGCGACAACCCAGCGTCGAGAGTTGCTACCGAGTGGCTCCAGGAACACTCTTCTGAATTTAGACACTTCCATTGTCCACCTAAAACACCAGACATGAACATTATTGAGCATATCTGGGATGCCTTGCAACGTACTGTTCAGAAGAGATCTCCACCGACTCGCATTCCTATGGATTTGCGGACTGCCCTGCAGGATTCATGGTGTGAATTGCCTCGTGCATACCTTCAGACATTAGTCGAGTCAATGCCACGTCGTCTTGCGGCACTTCTGCGTGCTCGCGGGGGCCCTACACGTTATTAGGCAGGTGTACCAGTTTTTTTGGCTCTTTTGTGTAAGTATATATCTTGTAAATACTCGAAAAAAAGATGTTTGTAACTTTGTGAAATAAATTACACATATTGACATATTTTGTGTTAGAAATAAATTCATTACATTTTGCTGTTGTTTAGAAAATATAAGTTCCATTGAATTTCTGACATTTTAACTTGGTTTTAAGAATGCAAAAAGTGATAATTAAAACTAATGGTACGGCCTGGGAAAAATATTATTCTTCCAAAAATTCATAGCCATATCACTGACCTTTTGCATGAAATGTGAATCACAATCAACACAAATAAATGTTACATTATTACTTTCTTCAAAGTCAGGGCTTGCAATACAAAATAAACCTTTTTATTTTTGAAGTAGATACATTTGCAGCTGAATTTGTCTAAAGTATTTTGGTGGAAGTAGGCTATCTTTAAGTACATACCTTTTCAAACCTTTTTACGACATTAGGCACTTTACTTCAGCAATAAAATCATTACATATTCCATCATGATTTGCTGCTAGGATGGGGGTTGTGCTGCTAATACACACTCCGAAAGCATCCAATTTTTTTTGGAGTGTTGACTTGCGACCTGCAATAACCTACTTTCCAACAAACTATCCCTTTGCATTGCCTTTTTATCTCGTAATTTTATTGCACCTAACATTACATCTACAAGTGTGCCATTATTTGTTTGACAGTGGGCTACTTCAACAACTTTTGATGAAGTTATTCAGCCATATATGAGTTTATACCACATTTGCCATTTACTTTGTTCTTTTGTTTAATTATATGCATCTGTACAAAATGTGCTGCTTACTGAAGCTCCAAAAAACCCAAAGATTTCACTAACGTTTCCTCCACCCAACAATTTAAACCTATACATAAGCTCATGCGATAATACATGATCTCTACTCGAAGAATAATGTCTCAAAATCTGTATGTTACAGTTTAAGTTACAACCTTCAGCAACAACTTCACTTAAAAAACTATGAAATGTATTTTTGTATGTGATTTTTTGCAGATTTCTTTTAGTATAGATTTTTAATTTTTGCGTTTTTTTAGTACCAACATTTGATAAAGTAGGTTTCTTCCAATAACATGCCACAGAAGAAAGGGCTGGTTCTTCGCTCCTACGATGCAGCCACATAATGAATGCAACTACATTTTAGCAATTTCCTATAAAATTATAAACAATTGTTATGGTAGAGTTACCAAATTTATGTAACCCTTATTCACAATGAAAAATGTAAGGCCATTAAAATTAATTCTGTGCATAATAATTGTTTGATTATGTTGCTCTACAATATAAGGAGGACTGTGTGCATATTTTGTGAAGGATTAACTGCAGAAGCTGCACAATCTTGACATTCAACACTAACGACCTCTTGATCGGCTTCAGTTACTGTAGCATTGGCAGTGCACATTTTGGAATGTATTTTGTGTTCAGGGCAGATTTTACCAATAACATAGCAGAAATTGCAATCTCTTCAGAATTTCAGATAACCTATCGCTGCATTTCCATGACTTTCCTTAGCTTATCTGCAAAAGAATTTCCACTTAATGTAATAAAACCAGTACAACCAAAATTTACATGGCTTCACTTTTTGGTTATTTCTTTCAGCAGAAAAGTTATAAACCATAAGCGCCCTTAAAACAAATAAGGGGGATGGGAGGCAGGGAGGGGCTCAGACTCCCTCTTGCAAAAGTTTAGCTTATATTATATGATATTTTTCAAACACTGTAATATGTAATATTTTCTAAGTTGCTTCGATTTGCCTCTAGTTAGTTTTCATAAGCCTAACAATTTAATTTAAATAGCAAATTAATTTTTACTTTAAAAACACTAAAATACATGTGTTTAACAACGTTTATCAAGTATGACGTTACTTTTATACTATGGACTTGCCCCTCTCATTTTTTTTATGTTACTTAAGATGGACGTTACAAAAATACCCTAAATAGGCCCACACGTTTTACACAAGTGGGCAAAATTAGTAATTTTTTAAGGCCCTGCTAAATTTTTCCTTTCAGCTGATTTCTATCTTTCAGCCGCTTTTTAAGATAAACATTGTCATGTGACTAATAAACACTGTGCATAGGCCTACATTTCACCACTCTCAAAAGTTATATCTGATGCTGCAATAACATATATTCATCATTGGTTAATGCCTGATAGGAGGGCCTTCAAATGTGCTCAGTTTACCGTGAATANGCTGCAATAACATATATTCATCATTGGTTAATGCCTGATAGGAGGGCCTTCAAATGTGCTCAGTTTACCGTGAATAACGTACTGTTATTATCCTATTCCCTCAAATAAACCGAAAGTCAACCACTTTTGAGAAATAAAACAAATTCATAGGCTTCTATTACGGATTTTTCTCACATCGGCCAATCCATCGCGCAGAGTACAGCGGATCCATATACAGCCTTGCTGTGCAGCTGAAGTGTGCTGGTGCACAATTGTGCATGTACCATATGCCTTCTCGTAGATTCAGTGCTTCATCTTAAATTAGTTGCGACAGGTCGTCGTCCAAACGCCGATGAACAGAAGTGAATGCATNCGTCTTGCGGCACTTCTGCGTGCTCGCGGGGGCTCTACACGATATTAGGCAGGTGTACCAGTTTTTTTGGCTCTTTTGTGTATGTATATATCTTGTAAATACTCGAAAAAAAAATGTTTGTAACTTTGTGAAATAAATTACACATATTGACATATTTTGTGTTAGAAATAAATTCATTACATTTTGCTGTTGTTTAGAAAATATAAGTTCCATTGAATTTCTGACATTTTAACTTGGTTTTAAGAATGCAAAAAGTGATAATTAAAACTAATGGTACGGCCTGGGAAAAATATTATTCTTCCAAAAATTCATAGCCAAATCATTGACCTTTTGCATGAAATGTGAATCACAATCAACACAAATAAATGTTACGTTATTACTTTCTTCAAAGTCAGGGCTTGCAATACAAAATAAACCTTTTTATTTTTGAAGTAGATACATTTGCAGCTGAATTTGTCTAAAGTATTTTGGTGGAAGTAGGCTATCTTTAAGTACATACCTTTTCAAACCTTTTTACGACATTAGGCACTTTACTTCAGCAATAAAATCATTACATATTCCATCATGATTTGCTGCTAGGATGGGGGTTGTGCTGCTAATACACACTCCGAAAGCATCCAATTTTTTTTGGAGTGTTGACTTGCGACCTGCAATAACCTACTTTCCAACAAACTATCCCTTTGCATTGCCTTTTTATCTCGTAATTTTATTGCACCTAACATTACATCTACAAGTGTGCCATTATTTGTTTGACAGTGGGCTACTTCAACAACTTTTGATGAAGTTATTCAGCCATATATGAGTTTATACCACATTTGCCATTTACTTTGTTCTTTTGTTTAATTATATGCATCTGTACAAAGTGTGCTGCTTACTGAAGCTCCAAAAAACCCAAAGATATCACTAACGTTTCCTCCACCCAACAATTTAAACCTATACATAAGCTCATGCGATAATACATGATCTGTACTCGAAGAATAATGTCTCAAAATCTGTATGTTACAGTTTAAGTTACAACCTTCAGCAACAACTTCACTTAAAAAACTATGAAATGTATTTTTGTATGTGATTTTTTGCAGATTTCTTTTCGTATAGATTTTTAATTTTTGCGTTTTTTTAGTACCGACATTTCATAAAGCAGGTTTCTTCCAATAACATGCCACAGAAGAAAGGGCTGGTTCTTCGCTCCTACGATGCAGCCACATAATGAATGCANAGGTTTCTTCCAATAACATGCCACAGAAGAAAGGGCTGGTTCTTCGCTCCTACGATGCAGCCACATAATGAATGCAACTACATTTTAGCAATTTCCTATAAAATTATAAACAATTGTTATGGTAGAGTTACCAAATTTATGTAACCCTTATTCACAATGAAAAATGTAAGGCCATTAAAATTAATTCTGTGCATAATAATTGTTTGATTATGTTGCTCTACAATATAAGGAGGACTGTGTGCATATTTTGTGTNAAATTAATTCTGTGCATAATAATTGTTTGATTATGTTGCTCTACAATATAAGGAGGACTGTGTGCATATTTTGTGTAGGATTAACTGCAGAAGCTGCACAATCTTGACATTCAACATTGACGACCTCTTGAGCGGCTTCAATTACTGTAGCATTGACAGTGCACATTTTAGAATGTATTTTGTGTTCAGGGCAGATTCTACCAATAATATAGCAGACAACGCAATCTCTTCAGAACTTCAGATAACCTATCGCTGCATTTCCATGACTTTCCTTAGCTTATCTGTAAAATAATTTCTACTTAATGTAATAAAACCAGTACAACCAAAATTTACATGGCTTCACTTTTTGGTTATTTATTTCAACAGAAAAGTTATAAACCACAAGAGCCTATAAAACAAATAAGGGGGATGGAAGGCAGGGTGTTGCTCAGACTCCCTCTTGCAAAATTTTTGTTTATATTATATGATATTTTTCATACACTGTAATATGTAATACTTTCTAAGTAGCTTCGATTTATATCTAGTTAGCTTTCATAAGCGTAACAATTTAATTTTTACTTTCAAAACACTAAAATACATGTGTTTAACAACGTTTATCAAGTATGACGTTACTTTTATACTATGGACTTGCCCCTCTCNAAATACATGTGTTTAACAACGTTTATCAAGTATGA
Source organism: Clitarchus hookeri (assembly GCA_002778355.1). Lineage (NCBI taxonomy): Eukaryota > Metazoa > Arthropoda > Insecta > Phasmatodea > Phasmatidae > Clitarchus > Clitarchus hookeri. The sequence continues at coordinate 23,537 of NQII01006177.1, forward strand.
CGTTACTTTTATACTATGGACTTGCCCCTCTCATTTTTTTATGTTACTTAAGATGGGCGTTACAAAAATACAGTAAATAGGCCCACACGTTTTACATAAGTGGGCAAAATTAGTAACTTTTTAAGGCCCTGCTAGATTTTTCCTTTCAGCTGATTTCTACCTTTATGCCGCTTTTTAAGATAAACATTGCCATGTGACTAATAAACACTGTGCATAGGCCTACATTTCACCACTCTCAAAAGTTATATCTGAGGCTGCAATAACATATATTCATCATTGGTTAATGCCTGATAGGAGGGCCTTCAAATGTGCTCAGTTTACCGTGAATAACGTACTGTTATTATCCTATTCCCTCAAATAAACCGAAAGTCAACCACTTTTGAGAAATAAAACAAATTCATAGGCTTCTATTACGGATTTTTCTCACATCGGCCAATCCATCGCGCAGAGTACAGCGGATCCATATACAGCCTTGCTGTGCAGCTGAAGTGTGCTGGTGCACAATTGTGCATGTACCATATGCCTTCTCGTAGATTCAGTGCTTCATCTTAAATTAGTTGCGACAGGTCGTCGTCCAAACGCCGATGAACAGAAGTGAATGCATGTGCAACTGGTAAATGTCGGGCTGGAAACTTTCCTGCGTATCGCCGACGTGCTGCTGATGCATTACACATCAGTTCAGCAAAAGTGAGATGGGCGTCCGTCAGTTCCTCATTACCCCACTCCAACACTCACGTTGTGAAGAACTGCCTGCTGTGTAAACTACTAACACAATGCTAGCAGGCAGGCAACCCCGTCGCCAATTGGTACGACAAGAGGAATCAATGCAATGGGGCACTTGTCCGCAGTAACTTCTCAGCCGTCCACAATCTTATAAACCTGTTATCTTAGTACAGGGACATTAGCCAGGGGATCAGTTCACACGTCATGCACGACAGTGATACAGGCTGCCTACCTCCCAGGCAACCATTAATCTGATTTCCAAACAAACATGTGATTTCTCAGGAAATGGTAGGGATTAGCGGATACTACCAACGCAACCATTTTATTGCTTTTTTAATGCTGATTACTAGCGCGTAATGTCTAATTGCTTCAAGCGGAGGGTTAAAGTTCCAAGCAATTGGAGGGAGCCAACCCCTATTTAATTAATGAAGGTNTGTCTAATTGCTTCAAGCGGAGGGTTAAAGTTCCAAGCAATTGGAGGGAGCCAACCCCTATTTAATTAATGAAGGTGTGCACTTTCTGTATCGCTGTTTTGTGTGGTAACCTGCCTCGTAAACGTTTTTATGTATGTCAAATTTTCTTTGTTNCGCAGTAACTTCTCAGCCGTCCACAATCTTATAAACCTGTTATCTTAGTACAGGGACATTAGCCAGGGGATCAGTCCACACGTCATGCACGACAGTGATACAGGCTGCCTACCTCCCAGGCAACCATTTATATGCTTTCCAAACAAACATGTGATTTCTCAGGAAATGGTAGGGATTAGCGGATACTACCAACGCAACCATTTTATTGCTTTTTTAATGCTGATTACTAGCGCGTAATTGTCTAATTGCTTCAAGCGGAGGGTTAAAGTTCCAAGCAATTGGAGGGAGCCAACCCCTATTTAATTAATGAAGGGGTGCACTTTCTGTATCGCTGTTTTGTGTGGTAACCTGCCTCGTAAACGTTTTTATGTATGTCAAATTTTCTTTGTTTAATCGCAAGCGGTTTACAATTTATCGTTGCATAACACATTTCCAATCGCAACGTTTCAGGGCCTCTACCACCCTCAGAAATCACTTTAGGACCTATGTTCTATTAGTGTTTCCCTATTTGCTTGCCCTAAGGATTCCGCTCATGTTGGGTTAGCGTACATTAACGGCTCACCCTCAACTGTACAACCATAGCCAGGCGCTGAAGTAAGAATGTACACACACACATACACACATACACACACAAACACAGCCACATACGCACTGGCAACCGGAGAATTGGGAACTGTGTTCTCTCCTCCAAGGATTTAAATCCAACTAGATGGAGAAAGGTATACATGATCGGGCTTTGCCACTTCATACAGATGGAAACAAACTGGACCTGATCCGTTTAACTGCAACTATTGTCCAACTGTTTTTTCACTAACGTGAAACCAATATTTCATGCGGGCGATAAAAATTTAACTTCAAATAAAGACATAACATTAAATGAAGTAATGAAAATTCATTTGCTTGAAATACATAGTTTTTGGTTTAACGCTAGAGTTAATTGTGAATAAAGATAAAATGGAAGTGATTGTTATTTTTTACGTTATTTAGAATGTAAGAATGTAAGACATTTGGTTTTTCAACTTGTAAATGGACCTGGGATAGGTGCACAAAAATGTTATGTATTCATTTATTTAGAATCATATTTCTGCTTTAAAAAAACTTTAAGTTTGTACTAATATGAACCTAGCAATTAATATATATTTTATTGTTTTTCATACACAACTTTTGTATTGTGTGGTATTGCCGGGAAATTCAACTGGTACTAAGCATTTATTTAAATGACAAAAAATGACCGTGTTATACTTAGTAAAATACATCAAATCTATGAATATATTGGTATTGAGATTTTTAATAAATACCTTATAGGTTATAGAATTGCTTCAACTGTGCAGTTTAATAGTATTTTGGAAAACTGGCTGAAGATAAAATCATTTTGTAGTATTGAAGAGAGGGATTTAGCTAATATAGATATAATAATTTTTAAGACTGATAATAAAAATTGTGTTGTATGTAATGTTAATTAACAAATTTGTATTATTTAACAATGTGTGACGAAGCCTAATTAAATGTATATTTTATACTGAACAATAATTATAAGTATTATTGTTTAACCCTTTCGAATCCAAATGGAGGAGATTCCGACATACATTCTGGCGGCCGACCGACTGTGAGAGAAGCTTCCATCCTTGGTCCCCCATGGATCGAAGCATAACAGCGTAATCCTACCAGACTTCGCAGCTACCAAATCCAAAGTGACAGAGAACACCAAACTTCAGTAAGCTGGATGATACATCAGCACTAGATGGCAGAACACCTGGTGCCGTCGGCGAGAATTTCCCTGAAGCTGTACACGCAACCAAGAGAAATGTTCGTTCAGCAACACAGAACAATCCGTCATTACCAGTGTTTCTTTACACGACCTGTACCCTAGACCCAGGAGGCATTTAAATACCTAGAAGCACTACAGCCAGAAACTTTTCTGAAGAAATTTTACTGCTCTTCGGGAGAATTCCTGACTTCGAAGCCTTAGAGGACTAATTTCACAGTACAACAGGTAAGTACCACTAGGCCACAAAATAACAATGAAGTAACACCATTGTAATAAATTTTCTTTCTTGCTAGTTATAGCTTTCCGGGAAAAGATCGATATTGTCTCTACAATTCTACGTATTGTCTCTTTGCAGAACACTTTGCAAGGAAAAGATAGGTCTGAGATCACCCCCCTGTCAGTGTCTGTCTATAAGGTTGTTAACGTCAAACTGAGCACTTTAAAAAACCCTTTGATAGATTTACTTTTGGACACATTTTGTGTTCATCTAGCATATGTACAGTAAAATTAATATAGCCATAGGCATCATCACTTTATTCATCCGTCGTTCAAGCGAAACTGTAAAATTACTAAAACAGTAGTTTTTTTTTACAAATTTGCCAATTCTTACACTTGTATGCATTAAAAAATCTGACAGCAAAATAAATAATTTCAGTATTCACAAATGTTTACTTACCTGACACTTTTAAAGCAACGTTCAGACATGGAACTACTTTCCTTACGTCATTACTAACTTCACTGGGTGCAGCTTAGTCGATGTGCCCTTTAAAATATGNAGACATGGAACTACTTTCCTTACGTCATTACTAACTTCACTGGGTGCAGCTTAGTCGATGTGCCCTTTAAAATATATGCATATAGAGAAAAGTGACATTTTCCAAAGACTGATTTCAAAAGTGCTTAATTGACAGTGACAGTGTGTGTCTGTGTGTATGAGAAACATCGAAAGTCATAACTGATGGTGCCTCAAGCCACGACGCCTGATTTCCAACAAATATGGTGTTTGTGGATTAGTGCTGGATTAATGCATCGTTCTCCGTCTACGGCGCCCAACATGATGCATCTGCTCGANTATGGTGTTTGTGGATTAGTGCTGGATTAATGCATCGTTCTCCGTCTACGGCGCCCAACATGATGCATCTGCTCGAATGTTTGAAGTGGGACTCTTCAGGAAAAATTGTGTGCTGCCATTTCCGCCTCCAGAGGTTCGTCTATTGTACAACCGACAATGCATCAAATGATGCCGAGGGATAATAGATAAATGGCTTAAATGCTTGCTAACCAGTCTACGGCGAGGTATGGTTCTCTTGAATACCTGCACATAGAGTAAATTGCTCCAGCACACTATAGAGCTCCCTGAATGCTGTACTACAATTTGCTGCTTCATATAATCAAGTACGGAGGTATTCTCAATATGCAGTGTCATTGGTAGGAGAAGTACCTGACCAAGTACCACTCCCACGTATCTCGTACCGCAGTGGTACCTGTGCGGCCAAGATGTGACAAGCCGACCATTCGGCGTCGTTCCTTCTGCACGCTGACAGTGTGGCACACACCGTCAAAACGCTTTCTTTGCTGCATCACACGATAAGTTGCCGCAAAGAAAGGTTTGATTAAATATGAGCCACTAGAGAGCACGCTTGCAGCAAACAAAAATTTTTTTTTAGCTATACAGTAATGACTATGATAACCTTGCATTGTCGTTACAATAGTTTAGCAGACGTCTTTTTGGCTATATCAGTTACACTACAATGAACGACAGACACACCGCTAAACCGTAACCTTCGGTACGAGGTAACTTTTCTTTACTGTGAACAAAAGCAGCTCNATGAACGACAGACACACCGCTAAACCGTAACCTTCGGTACGAGGTAACTTTTCTTTACTGTGAACAAAAGCAGCTCGCAGAATGTTTATTTCCGTGCCATAAACGAAGGTAATGTTGCTATAAAATGAAAACGAATGCAGACAACATTTATTGAGAGTAAACCTATGTTTCTGTNATAAACGAAGGTAATGTTGCTATAAAATGAAAACGAATGCAGACAACATTTATTGAGAGTAAACCTATGTTTCTGTAGCATTTTCTTTGAATTAAAGCAATATTTTGTTTCTGTAAACAAAATAGCCTCTAAGAAATGGTTTTCTTTGCCGTACAGAAAACTTTCTATGGAATTTTTTAGAGTGCAGTTCAAATGGCTGTAAGTGGTAGAATCGCACTAGTGTGCAGCAGCCTAGCGTATTGATCCAAGTAGTATCAGAAGCTGTAGTTTTACTTCACTTACACAGCCTCTTACTGGTACATTTATTTGCGATAGCTATCGCCTTTGTACGACACGCGACGGTTTTGTTGCAGCACGCCACGTTATTCACGAATGTTTTATCACTTTGAATTGATACGGCATCAGCACAGTTGCCGAAAGGCTATGCTTTATTGATGAAGCAATTTCCATATACCGTAGGGTTAAGACAACCTTATGAAATAGTTGAATGTGACCCTTGATAAATATGTAGCGGTCAAACTAGCCGTCTGAAAGTCGGGGTTTGTAGGTTCGAGTCCATTCTTGGGCATTTTTATAGGTGTTGTTTTGAGGGGTTAGCTTATGTTCGTGTTTTACGTCGCATGGAGTTCGGTGACAGACCCTTCGTTACAAGTGGCATGCGAACCCCTTGCGCGTCGACTACGTTATCGCATATTGTGAGTCGTGAAATGTCTCATGTCATCGCCACATCTGCCCCCTCACCAAGTAAAAATTATGCTCGAACGTCTACGCTCACACAAGATTACGTATCGGGAAAAGTACATTTATGGCCTGATTTCGTAACGTGCTGAAGTTCAGGAAGAAATATAGCATTTCGCAATGGTTAATTTTTTTTTTTGTGTTTGGGAGACAGTTCGGCACACTGAATGTCTCTGCGCCAACATCATACCAACAAATGAAGGAGTCTCGATACGACGTGCAAGCCAGTCGTCACTGAAATGCCTCCTCACTGTGGCGATAACAACTCACGAAGAGATAACGTCTACCCGCGTATAAAACACGCCTGTGATCTTAAGCTTGCATATAATTAAAACGGAAATATTTAAAGCTCCTGTCAATCACAATTGCGTTAGTGTGGTGCTTCTGACAAGGGGAGAGAACAAGTAAGATAAACCACGGGGAAGATATATAAACGAAATAATTTATTTCTAGAATATTATATTTTAATTGACTGTGTCGTTTATTAGTTGCACAATGCTATGGACACCTTGTCCGATATTCTACAGTGTTGTCCGTAATATTTCGCTACAATTTAATAATTTCATCTTCAGGTGCCTATTGGCCAACTTACCAACGGAATTTTATAGGTGTTAAGCCAGTGTTGGTAGGCATAGGCTAATAACAAACGCTCTTTCATGGACTCTTCAATCCTGACATCTGGCTCTGCGCAGGGGTTGCAAAATATTAAAATTTTTAATTTTACAATTTTTAAAAGAATTTCAATGATAACTTAATGACGTTTATGTTAAAAGCATATTTAAGATTAGCATCCACCAGCCATTAAACTCTAAGCAATAACGACGGGAAAAAACATTTGTATTGACTATGATGAAAGTTATTTGTAAATGTGATCTTCGCTGTTGTGATAAAAATTGTTACAAAATTTGAGTGTAGTAGTACATTGGTTTGTTTTCATGAGTTTTGCTCTGGAAAAATATATGTTAATATCAGTCATTTAAAAATAGATAATTCTAATCACATAGAAATGTTTAAGGGCATAATGCTTGCCTTAAAAAAGGTTTAGCTAGTTATTTTAACATATATACCGTTGTTCTGGTATATACGAAATACGGCTGGCCTCTGGTATTTCATTAAACGTGGAAGCATGATTCGGTTGTTCGGTGAAACCAATCAATACATTTCTGACATTCCCCATCATAGAAGAGACTCTTTGTACGCAGGATGTTCGCATCTATTAGTCACTACGTTACTGACTAGCGGAACAATTTATTTGACGTTACTGGGAAATCCGGTCGGCTAATATTCCAGCTGACTGTTTTAACCTTCTTGGAATCAAGTGATAGTTTTCACTTGCTGGGCAGTTCGTTGCGTAGGGTCAACTTCTAAGCTAGATGCTGCTGTTAACCTGAAACTCGTCTGCGGAGAAAGTAGAACTGGCGTTGGCTCCAGGCACACTCATGTCGCGACTGGTAATTTGACCAACAATACTGCGTCATTTGAAGAGCGCAGTAATTGGATAACCACTTCGCTTTCGGTCGTATTTTTCGTGACCATGCCTCACTATGATGGGTCATGGGGTGAAACTTGCCCCGGGAGTTTAAAATGTTTGTAGTTTCTTGTGCCTGCTAAACCAAATTATATTTTTCAAAATAAACTGGTATCTAAGTTTTTAATTTTAGGTAGTAGTTCAAGTGACATTATGAGGTATAATAAGTTACTAATTCTCCACCAACTACACAAAAATTCCACAATGGATAATGCCAATTTTTACTACTTGAAATGCATCATGAATATGGACATAAACTAAATTATTGAAATTGACGACACCTAAGTTTAACATTTATGTTAAATCAGTTCATTTTAAGAAGTTGCTGATATGACAATAATTTTTTTAAAAATGTTTGGTTTTTATTCAAAGACATAAAAAATAAAGGAGTGTTATGAATTAATTGCATTGGGTTCCACAAGTTTTTAGTTTGGTAAATGAATATCAGATTATTTAACAATTTAAATGAAAGAAAATCGCAATTAGGCTAGGTAGAAATATGTTGCAGTACGCCAATTACAATTGGCTGTTAGCTCAGTTAAAACTTAATGGCTAATAATTTAGAGATCCCCCAACCTAAAGTCTTTACTATCTCATACAGCCCTAAGGAAAAACCTAGGCATATGCTGCTATGCAAGTATTGTGATTGTGTGAATTACCGATGATTGAAAGAAGTTTTGCAATTCTATAGACATACAGTTCTGAACAACACTCTTTCATGTCTTCCTATTGGGATTATTTTCTCGGACAGATTACTTTATATATTTTCTTGTATTATACTTAAAACTAAGATTACATATTTTCAGAAGTAACTGCTAAGTATCCCACAGAAATAGTTACAAAATTATTATTTATAAAAATTTTGGTACAGTTTTTTGTATCCTTAAACTTAACTGAAAAATCATGTGATCGCAGGAACAATCTAGAATGTTAATATGAAAGTCATCTGATGGGTTGTAGGTGCTGTATAAATATTGTTGACAGATTGTAAGTATCTTCACCAGAAAACTGAAACAATATTTGGATTGTTCCGACAACAATCAGAAGTGTAATAACCTAACATAATATTCTGTTGCTAGCACCGCACAGTCCTGTAATCGGGTTTGAGGGAGCAGCAACAGAATGTTATGTTAGATTATTACAATCCTGGTTGTTGCGGCAACAATTCAAATATTGTTGAAGTTGTTTTGTTTGGAGGTACTGTCTGTTTTGTGGTAGGAACGTAGTGTCATTCTCTAGCAACCTTATGTAGAATTGCAAATAAAATCACAGGTGGAATACAACAAACATTTCTGTTGGCATTACTATCGATGTTAACAATATTAGGATAGTACGTACAACCAATCAGAGATTATTGTCCCTATTTTAACAGTCTGTAAGGTTCCTACAACCGTATTTTATTCTTAGTGTTCCTTATTTCCTCCAGTTATTCTTTCAAAGGCACCTGCAATATTACACACTGCGATCTGAGTGTTTGGTTTGCAGCAAGTCTGGGCTTCCCCTATAAAGCGCCGAAGCTGCCGTAATTTCCTGACAAACTCTTACCACTCAAACTTTTCTTAGAAGTTGAACAAGACAAACGGCAGCTTCTTACTTCGTCGGCTGGAAGGTCTATTGGCGAAAGTGCTACGGCGGAGAAGATACTTGTAACAATCGCAACACAGCAGCAGTGCAATTTTCAACCCTCTAGACAGTGGCAATGAAAAGTGACTGCAGTTTCCTTCGAGCCTTCTGGCTCTCTCGAGTTGAATCGACCGCCGAGAGTAGCGCAAAGTCGACCGATCACACACTTGCAGTGTACTCTCTGCAGCGGGGAGAAGGTTAGGATTTAGCGGGAGATTTAATTCCGCCAGCCAACAAGTATAATCTGCCCCGATGCTCTGTTTTACTTGATTGGAGTATTCCGCACTGGTCGCAGATCGTGGCTGCGGATGGCTCTAGTAGCCAAAAGTTACACCCATTCGATCGCAATAGTTGATCAGGTTGTTCCTCTAGACAGTGCGAACGAGGACTCCGCAAAAAAACCAATTTTAGTGACAACATTTGGCGCTTCCAAATAATAGCGTTTTGATTCGCTGGGTTTCTCTTGAACCCGGATACAATTTGTAGATATCGCAACAGTACGAAAATTCAAAATTTTTTCACGGCTTTTCGTAGGAGGGGAAAATTCAAGTTGTTCATAATGACACTGTAAATATTAAGGCTGATATCATTATTTAGGCCTAAGTTGCGATAGCTATATTGAATGACGTCAATAACAACAGCCACAAGGAAATAAAATATCAAATTACATCACGCAAAATAATTTTACAAAAAAATACAAATAATAATAATTTCGCTATCAATCCAGAACAAGTGACGTTGATGAAGTAGATAAGCAGATATGTACCAGTTTTATTGGTCAGTAAAATGTGACAGAAGTAGTTAAGCTGTGAGAGACAATTTAACACCTTATTCTGCAAACTCCTAGAATAACTGCAAATTCTGCATTGTCAGCATACTATCCACATTTGCAAGTATTCGCCTCGTAAAGTACTAAATTCCCCTCTCCCCCCCCCCCCANGCCAGTTAAATGCCTCGTCCTTGTATAGACCGGGGCCGCGGTGGCCGAGAGGATAGCCTGCTCGCCTCCCACCAAGGCGAACCGGGTTCAATACCTTGCCGGGTCACTCCCGGATTTTCGTATGTGGAAATCGTGCTGGATGATGTCGCTGGTCAGCGGGTTTTCTCGGGGATCTCCCGTTTTCCCCACCCTTTCATTCCGGCTCTGCTCCATTCTCACCTCAATCACCCTCATCGGCTCTCAAGACCTCGCTGTTAAGAGCCGCCCAAATCTCTTCACTCGCNTCGCCCCCCCCCCCAACACTTCTGGCTGAATACAATAAAGGAATCTGGAGCTTTCGTTAAACATTTAGCACGGCTGTAAGCAAAGTAAGTGCATGCCACTAATCACAAACATTGCAAATGGTAATATTTTACACAATTTATTACAAAAAAACTAAGAAGAATAAATTAGTTTCCACTGGTGGCCTGTTCGACGACGATCGCATAGGAGTCAGATCGCAATCGTAATTTCAGAAGTTCGATATTTACTCAATAAGTGGTTTCCAACAGGAAAATGTTTATACTGTAAAGGTATTTTCTCTATTGAAACGCTAAAATATTTCCTAGAGGAATAACACAAAATCAATTGAACAAACCATTTATTTACACAGTCAACACAAATACAATTATTTAATTAGAATTACAAATCATTAACCATTATATGGCAAAAAATTTGTGGAAATAATTCTGTATCAATTCCATACGACACAGACAAATTTTTGTAAGACATAATGACTAGAAACTGCTTACTCTAACAATTAAACATCATAACACGTATGTATTTCTAGGAATACATTTTGGACGTACCACAGTTACAACTTGAAAATTATTTTGTACAAGTATGCCTATAGCACACAAATGAACTATACAAAAAGACACCAGCATAAATGTCTGTAGTCGTGACCGTTTCTGAAACACTATTGAAAACTGTCCAGTTCCAGAATGCGTATCCCCTTCTTTCGTGTTTTTTTTTGTTAAAGTATTTAGCCACATGCAATTTATGTTTTGATTGAAGGAAACATTATTGTGTTAATTTGTACTCCAATATGAACACGCTTAACAAAGATAAATTAAAATTTGCGTATCACTTTAACACATTTTAAATACACGTCCTGAAATATACACATACAACAAGACATCCACAGACTCCACGTCTTGTATTACGGGTAACAAGTAATCTACTGTACTTCGAAATGTAATAAAACACTCGAGCCCATGCAGAGTTGAAAACAATTGTTCGAAATGAGGTCGGGGAAATTATGTACAGTGTTGCTATGCACCTTCCATCGGTCGTGAATTCTCAAGAAGCGAAACTTTCGAAGTCTCTTGTTCAGTAGCTGGGCGAGTCGGCGCGTTGGCGGAACGATTGGACGCGATGTTGCCGCTATCTGAAGAACTGACAACACAGCACTAGCAGCAGGCACCGCAGTGACGTGGACACGCGTGACGTCATGTTTGGTGAGGTTACTGAAACAAACACAATTCGTACACGTTTAAGGCGCATGAACTCTTATAAGTTCTGGTTCCTGCATACGACTACCAAAAGCTACTGTCAACTTCCAAGAGCAAATAAACAAGACACTCTGTTACCATTATACGAGCGTCTTAAAGTTCACGTAGATTAATTATATGAAGCGGCGTCAAACTGAATCTTATAAGTTATTACAATATATTCCATGGTGTTATCAAGGCCAGCAACTTACACAAGTATAATGTTGATTAGAAATTACAATATTTATGCGCCAATGATGAGTATACACACGTATATATATATATATTTTAAAAATGTGTAGATAATATGCATGCATGCGCATGACATATTTATGTGTGTGTGCAATGAAACGTGCGTTGTATTTTACTGTTATAAGTCCCGAAGAAGTTTTTTAACGCCCTGAACTCGGGAGAACATTTTAGAAGTATTACAGTTGGGTTTGCCATCCAGAAAAATCAGTTTACTCTTTTCCGAATATAAAAAAAAACAAAATAACGTGAATATGTAAGTATCTAGTTATTCAGCTCAACAGGAACGATTATATCACTATTCTTTAATTTATCTAAATGTCTGAATATTATATTTATTGTGACTTTTCGATTAAAATATTCTTTATTGACAAAACTATTGTATTGCATATGCCTGTACTCTGCTCGTTGCGAGGAAAATTCGCTCCATGTAGTTGATACCGTAGCTAAATTTTGAATTATTTTATATTGGAAAACTTGTTGAAGTTTAATTGTTGTTATATATAGCAGCGTTTCGCTGCAGCGCCAACGTCTTCAATACTGTGGTCGTATTGCTCCGTGTGACGTTGACAGTCAGACAAACGATGTGTCAGATTTGGGTCGCTGCTAAATTCGAGGTCTTGAGAGTTGACGAGGGTGAAGTTAGGTTAGTAAGGAGCAGCGCTGGAATTAAGGGGCGGGGAAAAAGGAGATCCCCGAGAAAACCCACCAACCAGCGGCATCGTCCGGCACGATTCCCACATGCGAAAATCCGGGAGCGACCCCACCGGGGAAACGAACCCTTCGCCTAGGTGGGAGGCGAGTAGTCAAACCACTACACCACCACGGCCCCAGACACACGAATAGAGTTAATAAAAAACGCTCTAAGCCAAAGTTGCAGAATGTATTTGTTTGCGGAAAAGAAGTCATTTTTGCAGCACGTCGGATGCTAGCCGAAATACCCGAAGCAAACCGTTCAAACGCTACGGTTCAATCGACAATTTTAATCAATCAACAATTGGAGCAATTTATGTTACTACGTGCGTCTCACTTTCAAATCAGCCGCTTCGATTAGCTTATTGGGCTCCGGACCTGTTCAGAACTGACTCTGTGCTCGAATAGAGGCGCGCCATGAGCTGGTTTTAAGTGAACATGGGCTTAGCTTAATTATTGTATGAGCGAAAGAATTCTCGTGCATTTCTAGTTGTCCGCTGACTGACTGCCATTATATTTTCGGAAATTATATTATACACTTTTTGACCATGCCGCGCCACGAAACATACCATATTAATTTCTCGAGTTTATTAACTTAGGCACATGTTGGCAAATGTATTTTCACGGTCTTTGTATGCAAGACCATCTTACTGCCGAGTGCGGCTAGACTTCTGCGTGGTTAACTTCTCTGTGTCTTCGTGCTTACATTCACCGAGGATCCGTTGTATCAAAACAAGATTATTGATAATTTTTTTTTAAAACCACATCCTTGAAATTCTGATCATTATTTAACTGTTTTAGCGGCACGTTGCTTATAATTTTTTTCAGTGATAAAATTTTTATGATCGAAAATCTTTTTTGAAATATCGAACAAGTGAATCACTGTTCTTTCTGATGAATTTTCTGTATGTGTTTAAATGCATTTTATCCATCGCCGAAAAAAACCGAAGAACAAACAACTGAAACAAAAAGGAATCTCATAAATCATGTAACATCACAAACAATTTACTGTCCATCAATCTTCAATTGTGCACATTTAGTTAGACGATAACGTAGATAATATTTTAATAGATATCTGCTAGTGTTATTGCAGATATGCGAATTAAGAGTTCACATTACATCGATGTGCTAGGAAACAAGGATAGAAGAACCGTCGTGAACCACAGAGCATCGAAGCCTTACGCGCTAAATGCTGCGTTTGCCAGTTACGTGTTTAAANTAGAAGAACCGTCGTGAACCACAGAGCATCGAAGCCTTACGCGCTAAATGCTGCGTTTGCCAGTTACGTGTTTAAAACTAAATATCTGTGGAAGCTCACATAGTTGATTTTTTATACGGAATATTACGAAACAAAAGTATTTTATGTAACCAATGAGGACGAAAACCATTTCCCATAAAAATGTCACGAGAGCNTAGAAGAACCGTCGTGAACCACAGAGCATCGAAGCCTTACGCGCTAAATGCTGCGTTTGCCAGTTACGTGTTTAATACTAAATATCTGTGGAAGCTCACATAGTTGATTTTTTATATGGAATATTACGAAACAAAAGTATTTTATGTAACCAATGAGGACGAAAACCATTTCCCATAAAAATGTCACGAGAGCAAACCTTTCAAAATAATTAATTTAGATACAAAAATATTAAGTTCCTAAGGTTATAAGCAATTTTTTTTAATCTACCCACATAATCTATAAATTAGCTCTATATATTATGGAAATTCCAGAAATATAAAACATAAGAATTCATGTATGTAATAATTGTCTTTGTTATTTATTAACAAATATTTAGAATTTAATTTTAAATAAGGTAACACAAACATACTTCATATAACCGTTTTTTCTTAAAGGTGCTTGCGGTGTAAAGTAGGCAAGTTACTACTTCCAGTGCGGTGAAATGCGAACTGGTGAAGTGGGTTATAACGTTTCGGTGAGACAGGTAAAGTTTGGATTTGTCATGTTAGACTACAAGAAGCTGGCAGGGACGTCAGCCTCCGGGTCGGTAGATGGTAGTCGGGAACTACTTCAGTTTGTAATAAGTATTTGTAACTCATAGTTAACTACTTGCCTCGTTCTTTTCAAATGTATCTGATTTACAAGTGTGTAACCAAAAACATATATATTCAACAGATTAAGAGTAAGATGTTCACAGTAAGGAGAGAAAGAGAGAGAGAGAGAGGGAGAGGGAGAGGGAGAGAGAGAGAGACATAGATAAACTGGCAATATTGAAATGAACGTAAGTATGGTTACAGAAAGTTTGAGATTTGTCTTTCCTTCTGTAAAGAAGTCCGCGCCTAGGCCAGTGCTAAACACATGACATAATTATGTGCGTCTCGACTGGGGACACATTGTCTGTTCTAACAAGGTGCATTCTCGTACCATTTCCTCACTTTGTTAAATACTACGATGAACAAAAAAGGAAAATAAGTGTTGCAGTGTCTAACTTCACTAACAATACGGCAGCAATGCCACCAGGTGGCACTGATCCAGAGGTAAGTTTCAGGTAAGGAAGGGAGAATTTTTCTAAAGGAAAAAATACTGGTTTGTGGCTGTTTCGAGAACACGTCCGTGAGTAATACGTGAATAAGTTTGTGTTAGCAGATCATATTTCCNAATACGTGAATAAGTTTGTGTTAGCAGATAATATTTTCTTTGGGATATGGGAATGAAACGAAAGTAACGAAATCGATATCTCTCATTTGTGGCTTAAGTTGACAGATCTAGACGATATATTTTTGTTTAGCAGAAAAGTCAGCAAACTGGCACATCGGAGTCACGAGATGTACTGCCCGTAATATTTTTCCCAAGCTCAAAATGACCACCGGTCACCGCGGACCCTCACCTGCGATGTCAGCTGCGTAGTCGTATACCCGCTCGAAGAAGACCGCATTTATCTCAGTCGTGCTATTGGTCACTAAGACCACTTAGTTAGCGTGTCGGGATCGATCACTCTGTAGACGTTACATCGCCGTTTGCGTCCTGGTACCCCACGTGTCGCTCTCATTTTGAAGACGTGTTTTCATATGAATATATTTTATTGGGTTCTTTTATTTTAAAGAGTAATCTGTGATGATATTTTCGATATGAGGCAATTAAACAGAACTTTAAGATTTGTTTTAATTGAGAATTTTTGTCGCCTAGGGATTTGAGTACAAACTGAAATTTCTGTACTTTTGAGATTTGGCGTCTCAATTAACTTTTTTTTTTAAATGTGTAACTCGTTATTTAACTCATTCCGATAACTGGATAAGTTAATAATCCCTTTCCAATCAATCTATCACATCACCGCTGACGACCTCAGCAGCTAAGCATGACAGACTTTTACTGATTACGTGACTACTACACGACTAATAACATAAGGATACATTTACACCAACGCCCTGCCCGGGGCCTTAAACCCAGAGTCCATGAATTCGCACACGACGCGAGCCAGCTGTGCGCTACGGTGGTCGGCTGCCTATTCACACGAAACGCCTGCAGTTGTACTAACTATGACAGAGATACCTTGTAATTATTACGAGGTTTAATGTATTTAACTATAAAATTAATAAAACTATTAAAAATGTAATGTTCATTTTACACACAGTTCGTGGCATCATTCACGTAGAAACATTAACAAAACTCACAGTTTTGCTACTACTATGATTTATATATTAAGAGCGGTAAATTTATATAGTTAAGCTTTACATCAAATGATATATAACAATTAATATTGCAGGAATATGGTTAAATTTAAAGAAATTAAGTTTCGCAAGTGACGTTCTCAAGCAGTGGTCGTCGCTGGTCCAAGCTCAGTCATAATTATATCTCTAATGACCACTGGCAAAATTAAGAAGTTGACTGACTGCGAAAAATTTCCAACATTTGAGGTGCTGAATTCTGGAGTAAAAATAGTACCCACGCTTGGAACTGTTCGTCGTCTTGCTGTACTAAACGACGAATTTCCAGCAGCCCACTCAGAAATTACAGACGTGCCAAAAAAAAAAATACTCTGTGACATAGCACGACAATTTTATAATGTAACCTGGCCGCAACTAAAACTCGAACTCGCTGTCTCAACACGAACGCGTAAAACTGGGCTATCACGTCATTTTTCCTCAGCAAAACGTCCAGCATTCGGCGTGTGCGGCGGTCTAACACAAACTCCGATCAAACTGTGAAATTAGTTCTACTTTAATAAAGGTCGTTACACTATCTACTATGTTCTTGATCATGCTAAACAGGAAGTAGTTGCTGATTACCTGTGAGTGCCACGGCTAGGAGGTCGTCACTCTGCAAAGAACAGTGTTCATAAGGAGAAATCATAAATAATACAGACATATCGTTTCTTGAGGTTCAGGCACTCAAACGAATATAGAAACATCATTCAATGCAGCTGTCTATACAGACAGTATGTTACGTCAGATTATATAGCATTTACTGATAATAAAGCCTATTCGTACCATTTCCTTACTTGGTAATTCATAACTTTTACTTACTCGCTTACTGGTTTTCCTCTCTATTCATCCCGTTATGAGTAGTTTCTATACATTTTTACTGTGGCTGTAATGCATTAGTGGGTCGTCCATGTATATACATTAGCTACTGCCTAGCTGTGGCGAAAATATATAGCGTATAATTTTATATTGTATTTAAAAAAAGTTGCATCCATCTATGAAAAAGTTGAGTTGGAATCATTAAATCTCATCTTTTGTGCTACAAAAGCCCCTTGCTATATGATAGTTCGTGTTTCCATAGTCTATTCACACCTGTATTTTGTTACACCGTTAACAAATAAATTGTCACTTTACAAATAAACAAATTATAATACCTCTCGGGGGAAAAATTAATAGAGCTAGTTTCCAAAGGAGAGAGACTGTTTCAGCATTGGTGTGTGTGTGTAATATATATATATAGCGTTAACATACCTATCGATGGCGAGAGGCTACAAAAGAAAGAACGACAAGATATTTGTGCGAATACATATATAGTCTCACGTGTACTTTTTAACATTCTCCATTGTTTACTATTGTTTTAAAATTGTAAACTAATTCATATTTCTGAGTTAGATTTCGTAACTTTTGTTCGCCGTACATATGTAGTCTCGTCAGATGAATTATTTTTAATAAGTAGAGCAGATTTTTTTTTTCGTTTGATGTCTTTGGTGTATGCAAAGAGAATAATCAGAGGTCAGCTTTACAAACTAAACTAAATCTGAACTTATACCAAAACAAGAGGCCATATATGAAAAAAAAACCCGCACTTTTTGGTTCAGAATTCAGGACACTTTCCACCCTAATTTGCAGTCCCAAACTTCTGCGCCACAGAGGAGGGTTTGTGCTAGATTTACTGAGAACGAGAGGGAAATATCACGGTGGCATTCAATTCACTGGTGGAGNCACAGAGGAGGGTTTGTGCTAGATTTACTGAGAACGAGAGGGAAATATCACGGTGGCATTCAATTCACTGGTGGAAGTGAAGACAATGTGGATGAATCTGACGCCTGCTCATTTCTATTTTTTCAAATTCATCCCGTATATTCTGAGTGCGTGCAAAGACCCGGGGATGTGGAATATGTCAAAATGAAAATAGTTTCGCTATAGAGTCTGACATCCGTGCAGGTTGTAGCGAGCTTACTCGCCGACTGGGATGAGTGTCTTCTGTTTCTGCTCATTCTGTGAAAAGGTTCTACGAAATTATAAATACTGAACTGTTACTATGAATTCGACGAGTTTTCTGTTCTCAAACTTCGTACACACGGGAATNCACAGAGGAGGGTTTGTGCTAGATTTACTGAGAACGAGAGGGAAATATCACGGTGGCATTCAATTCACTGGTGGAGGTGAAGACAATGTGGATGAATCTGACGCCTGCTCATTTCTATTTTTTCAAATTCATCCCGTATATTCTGAGTGCGTGCAAAGACCCGGGGATGTGGAATATGTCAAAATGAAAATAGTTTCGCTATAGAGTCTGACATCCGTGCTGGTCGTAGTGAGCTTACTCGCCGACTGGGATGAGTGTTTTCCGTTTCTGCTCATTCTGTGAAAAGGTTTTACGAAATTATAAATACTGAACTGTTACTATGAATTCGACGAGTTTTCTGTTCTCAAACTTCGTACACACGGGAATNTACGAAATTATAAATACTGAACTGTTACTATGAATTCGACGAGTTTTCTGTTCTCAAACTTCGTACACACGGGAATTTTTCGTGACAAAAAAAAAAGTATAACATTTACTTATGCTCCGGGCTTCACAGTTTCTTCCGTTACAAGTACATAACTTATTATTCACTGTTTGTTTCGTCATGTTTACCTTCACACTCTAGCAAAATACGTGTAGGTATATGTTATGTTTTTGTGTGCATCTCTTGTAACCATTGTGTAATAAATCTAACTCAGATTATAAAAATTACTGTCAGTTGCAAATTTTTCAATCGAGAAAACTTACTCGTGGTATCAAAGCATCTGTGTTAATTTGTTTTAACTCTCTATGCACGAAAATTTAAAGGTACAAATTTCTCGAAACTTTTTTTTTCCTTCAAATATTGACCAACTCATCACGAACTTCATACTAGGCCAACCCTGATTTTTAATCATTTTTGTTACAAAACTATTATGCTCGTCCGACAGTGAGAATAATAATTACATTCATCACTGACCCGGACTCGTAAAAATCATATCATCCTAGTTGTACCCACAACGCAAAATATACGCACACGGATTGATAGGGCTGGCTTTACTGAACATTCACCATTACATTAAAATAGATTTAAATGAAGTAATTTACTTTTACGCCAAGAAACAACAAATGAGATAAGAATTTGCACTGCAATGCATGCTATAAAATGAACGTGCCGTTTACTTTAGAAAACTGCTGTAATCAATGAGGTAATATACATTTTTCGTGAAAATATTTATATTCANGAACGTGCCGTTTACTTTAGAAAACTGCTGTAATCAATGAGGTAATATACATTTTTCGTGAAAATATTTATATTCAGCATGTTACATTTACTTTACTTACAGTTCAGTATGCCACTCAGTAAGATACATGAGACAGTACTAAACAATTGATCTAGCTAACATGAGTGGAAAGAGAGGCCGCGGAGGTGTAGTGGTCAGACCACTTTATCGCGTCTCACCACGACGAACCGGGTTTATTAATGTGGGTTCACTCCCGAGTTTCTCATGTGGGAAACGTGGCGAACGTTTTCTGCTGCCCCGTTGGTTTTCTCGGGGTACTTCCATCTCCATTTCTCCCAACACTGCATTTTGTCGCCGCTCCACATTCATCTCACTTCACCCTCATCAGCGCTGCCGACCTCCCGTGGCGCAGTCGGTTGGTGCGCCGCTGGTCTCGGGTGCGGGAGGTTTTGGGTTAGAATACCANAACGTGCCGTTTACTTTAGAAAACTGCTGTAATCAATGAGGTAATATAAATTTTTCGTGAAAATATTTATATTCAACATGTTACATTTACTCTAGTTACAGTTCAGTATGCCACTCAGTAAGATACATGAGACAGTACTAAACAATTGATCTAGCTAACATGAGTGGAAAGAGAGGCCGCGGAGGTGTAGTGGTCAGACCACTTTATCAGGTCTCACCACGGCGAACCGGGTTTATTAATGTGAGTTCACTCCCGAGTTTCTCATGTGGGAAACGTGGCGAACGTTTGCTGCTGCCCCGTTGGTTTTCTCGGGGTACTTCCATCTCCATTTCTCCCAACACTGCATTTTGTCGCCGCTCCACATTCATCTCACTTCACCCTCATCAGAGNTACTTCCATCTCCATTTCTCCCAACACTGCATTTTGTCGCCGCTCCACATTCATCTCACTTCACCCTCATCAGAGCTGCCGACCTCCCGTGGCGCAGTCGGTTGGTGCGCCGCTGGTCTCGGGTGCGGGAGGTTTTGGGTTAGAATACCAGGCAAGGCATGCGTGTTAGTTAGAATTAGGTCATAAGCTAGTTCGTAAGCTGTCCACTGATAAGCCTTCGGACATAATACCGGAGGACGTTAATAAGCCCTTTCCAATCAATCTATCAGATCAGCGCTGACGACCTCAGCAGCTAAGCGACGCACATATCTCTCACTATCACTATGAGTTGAAAAATATCTTAAGGGGGGAAATATCTGACGTGAATACGTCTTCAAAATGAGACCGACACAGGGTACCAGGACGCAAACGGCGATGTAACGTCTGCAGGGTGATCTATCCCGACACTCTAACTAAGTGGTCTTAGTGACCAATAGCACGACTGAGATAAATGCGGTCTTCTTCGAGCGGGTATACGACTACGTAGCTAACATCGCAGGTGAGGGCCCGCGGCGACTGGTGGTCATTTTGGGCGTGGAAAAAAAAAATCCCGGGCAGTACATCTCGTGACTCCGATGTGGTAGTTTGCTGATTTTTATGCCAAACAAAAATATATCGTCTAGATCTGTCAACTTAAGCCACGAAAAACAAATATCGATTTCGTTACTTTCGTTTCATTCCCATATCCCAAAGAAAATATTATCTGCTAACACAAACTTATTCACGTATTACTCACGGCCGTGTTCCCGAAAAAGCCATATGCCAGTATTTTTCCCTCGAGAAGAATACCACCTTCCTTACCTAAAACTTACCTCTGGATCAGTGCCACCTGGTGGCATTGCTGCCGTATTGTTACACTGAAACACTAATTTTCCTTTTTCGTTCATCGTAGGATTTAACGTCATATATATATCACTATAACAGTCACAAGGCGACAAGTAGGTGGGTGCGGCAAGGGGGCTGTCCCCCTCCAATGCTAGCCAGAAGGGGCGTTACTCCCCCCCCCCTGGTGGTCAGCCCCTAGTTCAGTTTGTAAGTATAATTTATGGTAACTTCTTGCCTCATTACTTTCCAAATATAATGGTATTTTAATGTGTTAATTAATTTTGTTTTGTAAAAATTTTAATACGGTTTTGATTTAGAATGTTCAGTTTTTCAGGATGCTTTTACAATTCACACTGACTTCTCAAGCAGAAACTCAGTACTGTATTGTCTTAAATATTTGTAAGTCATGTTGTTTAAAACCTTGGCATGTAAATGAAAATAAGTGTTTTATTCGTGCATAACTTCTCGCACAATCATACAACACACATTGATACAGGTAAGATATATATATATATGTGTGAATTAAATTGAACATTGGCGTGGTTACAGAAAATGTGAGTCTCCCTCCCTAACACCCACTCACGCGAAAATAAAATTCGGTGTCTATTTTGTATGGTGACAGTTAATATATGGCTTATTTTTATTTAGCACACGGGTATATTTATTACTAGTAAAAAAATACATATATTGAATTTTGTCTTAGCTCACTCAAATATCTATGCAGTTAAAATTTGATGTATCCGAAATATATATATATATTTTTAATCATGTTCTTTTTGTTACCCATGTCGTATGCGATGGTAGCGGGTGCACAACATCCACCTTTCAGACGCCAAATGTCACTCCTGTACACTGTTTGACTTCCAACTACCGAAGATAACTAGCGGGTTTTTGCAACTGCTCAAAATTACTGCGGTGCGATTACCATTCGTCTTCTGCTTATCGGGAGCCGCTTTACGTCTTGGAAACAACAAGCGGGAAGGAAGTTACCATGGCACGGAGTGTAGCAGTCAGGTACATACCAGAATATCATAAACCCAGCATTTTAGCCTTCGCTTTCACGTTAGACAATAACCGAAACTTGTTTTTATAAATTTTCTACTCGTAACGTGGGCATCAAAAAAATTTGGTTATGGAGGGGTCCGCAACTCAATAAACTAAACTTGCTGAAAATTTAAAATTATGCAGTGGTACAAATGCGCTATTTTATTGATATTACTAGCACAGTGCTGTCAACATGGAATAAAACAGAGACAGCCGTATCGCTTATCGCACATTTGTTGACCTATGACAATGATTTACGCTCGGAAATATATTTGTATTTCCGATTAACCTCCGTTACATGAAATATGAGGGATTAGTAAATATTTGTGAAATAATCTTCAGACATGCGAAATGAAGCANATTAACCTCCGTTACATGAAATATGAGGGATTAGTAAATATTTGTGAAATAATCTTCAGACATGCGAAATGAAGCAAAACTCTTCTGCTGGACTGCTGTCCAAGAGAACCCAGCACACAGCCACGACTGTGTGGGAATTCCAAGAAGCGATAAAGCTGCTGAGTGACAGGTCATTATATTCCGCGGCATCTGGCTCGCGCGCCTTGCTGCCCTCCCGTCATGCTTCGGGAAAACACATAATGGCCAGAGCATCGCTGGTTGCCTACCTATAGGCGTTACACTTTCTGTAGCTGACATTAACAGTGCCATCTCTGGACACATAAACACACTAAGTTTCCTTCCATTCAACCTTAACATCTGGCTTGCATTATGTCTCCCCATACAACGAAAAACGTCTGTGGCAAGACACTTCCNCTTCCATTCAACCTTAACATCTGGCTTGCATTATGTCTCCCCATACAACGAAAAACGTCTGTGGCAAGACACTTCTAAGTGCACCTACACTTCTATGTGCATTTGATCTTCTGCGGTCATTGTGACAGTTTTTGGCACAGAATAGATAAGTGCACAGACACGAAATGGGCGAGTGAGTGANGATCTTCTGCGGTCATTGTGACAGTTTTTGGCACAGAATAGATAAGTGCACAGACACGAAATGGGCGAGTGAGTGAAGATATTTGGGCGGCTCTTAACATCAAGGTCTTGAGGGCCGATGATGATGAAGTGTGGTGATCATGGAGCAGCGCTGGAATGAAAGGGCGGTGAAAATGGGAGATCCTCGATCAGTGGTATCGTGCGGCACGAATCTCACATGTGAAAACACGGGAGCGACCCCACCGGGAATCGAACCCGGATCGCCTAGGTGGAAGGCGANGGCACGAATCTCACATGTGAAAACACGGGAGCGACCCCACCGGGAATCGAACCCGGATCGCCTAGGTGGAAGGCGATTAGTCCGAACACTACACCACTGCGACCCCGACGAAATGGGGTGGTGGATCTTTTGATGTGGGCGTACCCATTCTCCGATTGGTTTCGCGTGGCTCTGGGTACGACCTTGCGTCTGACCGGTTACTACATGCTGGCAAACGTTCCCTATTGGCTGGGCTGAAGGCTAGCGAGTGGGTTGCCATGCGCTGATTGGCGAACGACGTTCAAACATTTTTCTAGCGTGTGCGCTGGAGTTCGCGGTACAATGAGATAAAGGTTTATTCCAGCGAACAAAATATTCTGTTTGTGTAGGTTCAAAATATAATTAGTTGCCCAAAAATAGTCTGTTATTTAAACAAAACTTGAAAAGCAACAAAACTATGTTTATTAAAAAAAATATACGCTTGAATAAACTAAACCCCTGTGTTTTGAGTAAAAAAAAAATTTTCACCGTTAAGAATATTTTTTGTTCAGTCAACTGCATGTATTTGTTTGGCCACACATTTGATCACCTTCGTTTGAAAATACAGCTCGAGAGGCTGTTTGTATTTTTATGGCAATTAGGATAGCAACAGTGTTTACTAGTGCGTTTATTAATACTTTATAGTGGTATAAATATTCTAATAAAACAAGTTCACAGGAAATTAAAACGTAAAGCTCTTTAAATTTAANGCTGTAAAATTTAAAACATAGTGCATGAATGAATACATTAGGCTCATGTCAATGTAAATTCGCATACGGGGGAAGGGTACGAANACTCTTTAAATTTAAAACATAGTGCATGAATGAATACATTAGGCTCATGTCAATGTAAATTCGCATACGGGGGAAGGGTACGAAATTAAAAACATTGTAATATTATATCTTAAGCAGGGCTTTCAGTATTGTCTAATTAACCGTGAACAGCCTATACCCAATTGAATTAATATTATATTATAACCTCGGAAACTCGACCTAATGTGGGCTATGAAGTTGTCGAATTAGTGATAAGTCGGATTTTACGGGATTAAGGTCGAATATGTTATTAAGTACTTGTTACTTTAAGCGAACAATAATTACGCATTTTGTTAGCAGATATTAAAACAAAATGCGAAATAAAATACTAAAGGTATTACGTAACACTATACACAAAATTTTAACTAGTGCATAAAGTGTAGAGGCTTTTAACTGTAAAGTAAGCATTTTTTAAGTCTCTGCGAATGTTTTTCCTTTCAACCTACATATTTATATCTTCATGTCTTTTTTTAATATAATCATTGCCATGTTACTAATAAACGCAGTGTAAACATTTCATTACTCTCCAAAGTTAACGTTTGAGGCTGCAATCAAATATATTTATTTGGGTTAATACATTTTGGTACGGCCTTAAAAAGTGCCTACTTCACCGTAAATAGCCTATTTAATGTAATAATTTTGAAAATTAAAACAGTTAAACACGAAGTATTCTCTTGTTAAAAAATGTATCCACATTTTCTTATTTGTAAAGAATTTTTTTATTTTTTTTTTTGTTAAAATAGACTTCAACATTAATGCATACCATTTCACCCGTACAGTCTCTGAAGGTGTCGAAAGTGTCGAGTCATCGAATTTCGAGTTTAGGTTATTTTACTGTGTTAATCTTGGTTCACAACTTAAAGCACATGGCCTAACAGTAACCATAGAACGCAGGTCACGTGCACAAGACCGGATCGGCATGCTTTCGAACTTACTGATTCACAACTGCGCTTAGCAGGCCACCGCGTGCACGAGAGTTTCCTAACACAGTGCAAGGGAGGAAATTGTTATAATTGATTTATTATGCAGGCGCACGGGACAACAGCCAAGCAGAGAAGGATACAAAATTTTCGACGAAGATGTTTATTTAAAACGGAGGAAGAGATATGCTGCAGGAACGAAGAAAAGGTCACAATATAACAAATTCAGAGCAAAGAACAAGCAACATTTTACGAGCGGAAGATTTCGAATTGTTTCCACATATTTACAATCGCAAAAAATATATATATAAAAAAAAATGGCAAGCATTTTAAATTGCTTTACATTTTCAACGCAATATCAGAATCTGTGACGAAAATCCATTTTTTTTTACCAACATTGCCAACTGACGTCATACTTGTCGCAAAATTCCATTGGCTAAAAATAGTAGCCTATATAAGTATTCAGTTGTGAAACAATTCCACACAAGCAAGGCTTCCGGTCACGTGAATGTTCTACTGTCACGCCCTATGATCTGTGTCTGTTGTTTTTTGATTGTGAATCAACACTTAAAGGAATATCAGACGAGCGTTAAAACCACGGCGGGCAACATGCGTCGGGTTACACACTGGAACGTAGCCCATGTGGCGAAATGCTGCGAACTGAACAAACGTTCCACACGCGCGGGTGACAGCGTTGCAAGCGGGTCATTCGGGTCGAACGCGGCCGATCGTCAAACGCGCGCACGTGCCAACTTGTAGCTGGAGTATTCGAGCATCCGCCAGCGTGTTCACAGCGTAATGAATTTTATCTGCGGAATTAAAAAAAAAAAAAAAAACCCAAACAAAAAAAAAATTATGCACTGGCAGACGACAGTACGAAATAAATTTCGGTCGTTATATCCGGAAGTCGCCGAATTTTAAATGGGATAAACTAGTATACTCCATTCACGGGTACTTCCAAACTTTTCTGAAGCCCTGCTAAAGATCTACTTTCAGGATATTCCTCCGCTTCATGAAAAACAAAGCTCGACTGAGTCTAAAAATGTACGTCAATGTAAAAACGCAACGCACTCGTGCGCACTCCGTTGAATAATATTTTGCATAAGAACTTTTTCTTATGATGCATCACCAATATACATATTTTCTCCCTGTTTTTACACATATTAATTGCAAATTAAATATAATAATGTATAATTAAAATTAAATTTGAAAAAAGATAAGGTACTTTTATGTTCGTTTTCACACATGTATAACACGTTTGTGATACATAACATGATTAGGAACTAAACAAATATACATTGGGTGATTTCTCAAAGGTTGATACAAAAAGTGTGAAGAAACCGCGAATAGACCATACCGAGATCTTGTAGTTCTACTGTAGTATACTATAGGCTGTTTACAGTAAAGTGAGCAGTTTTGAGGCCCTAGTTACTTTTATTCAATCAGCCATTTTTGATCCTTCCACCACCTTTTAAAACAAATGTTGCCATTTAAGTAATAAACACAGAGTATATATTTTAACGGACTCTTTTAAGTTAACGACAGTAGAGGGATTATGGAGACTTTGGGACATCGGGACCTGGGACCGGAGCGTCGGAGCTATTCCTGCTCTGTCATTCCACGTGACCTTAATCTTTGACCCCAAAAATCCCAAAAATTCAAAAATTCCTAAAAATTCAAAAAAATTACATTATAACATTTTATAAATATACATTTAAAAAATAAACATTAATTTTAAACAATTTATAAAACATAAAATAAAAACTTAAATTTCCGGAGGTCCCCCACAACCCACCTCCACCGATACTCATTCCACCATCATGATAGGTGCAGTCCGCCATCTTGGTAAGCGTCACAGACACCATCCGCCATAGTGGTAGGTGCAGCCGTCCGCCATATTGGTCGGTGCAGTCCACCATATTGATAGGCGTCACAGCCACCATCTGCCATCTGGTTTTTATTTTGTCTGTCATTAGTTTATACATTACTGGAGTTTGTCTTTCACCTTCGTTCGACCGCCATCTTAGTATTTTGGTTTGTCATTTGTTTTACATTGCTGGTGCTGTCCCAGCAATACGCCCAGCAGATGACTGACACATCCACTTCCCCATCATATATATTTAAGTGACCAACTGACACCCCCCCCCCCCNTGATTCTCATTGGCTAGTTGCCCACCCTCTTCCAAAATATTTAATTGCTCCGCTAATGATCCTCATTGCCTAATTACTCTGGTATTTTAGGAAAACTACGTTTGACCTATTAGTCGGTTCCCCTCCACCCCCTCCCAATATATTTAATTGCTACGGCAATGTGTCTCATTGGCTAATCACTCGGGTCCTTTCGGAAACCTTAGTTCCGACCAAAGATGGCCTAATTTAATCACGAGGACGGACTGCTTTTTCCCCCTTAAAAACTCCTTACAGACATGCACCCTGACGCCCCCGGGAAATAAATCATTTTTCTCGATCGTAGAAATGTGCGCATGTTGTCCGAGCGGCCATAAAATCCTTTTGCCCATTTTGGCATTTCGAAGGGTGCGCTCGCTTAGTGCCTGGGACAAACGGGAGGAGTTACCGTACCTGCCGAAAGAATTTCTCCTGGTCTACGCACCTTACGAAATTTCTACCGTATTCAAGTATTGACCGGCCTACCTGCAGCAGCACGAAGATAATACGGGACTGCATCTCATGCAAGGAGTGTTTCGAAGGCTGCATCGCCACATCGCTGGGGTTTGTGCAAGCCCCGCCGAGCAACCCTCGCGACGTCTGCGCCCGTGGAAGACGACTTCCCCGTAAAAGACGAAGTCCACGTGCAAGTCATCTACTCGCAAACTGTTCCTGTTGAAGATGCTCCCCTTCAAGAAATTCACTGGCAAGCACTACGCGGCGATGAAACCAATCCAGAACACAGGTGGCCAATGTGTATGGACCTCGATAATTTTTTTAATAACTTTGTAAAAAATTTTTTGTATATCGGTGTGTTTATGGGAACCTAATTTTTTTTATATTACAAAAAACCATCTGGTGAAAAAAAAAAACGTTTTTCAACATCCAAGGTTTTTGCTTGTTGCACTCGTACACCATCAAGCATATAGCCATCTCGTACAGTGACGAAGACGAGAAAACCAAAGTTTTTACTTTTTTACCACCGTGTACATGACAGCAACACGCTACAGGCGTACCGCCTACATACGTACTATTATGAATGAGCTTTTAAGCCATTTATACGTAAAAGTGTCTAAGTGGAGAGTGATCGTTCCCCCACTCCTTGTTTGTTAGTTTCACAGCATCACAAAGTATCTTTGGTTTCGTCAGAATTAATAAAAATATTCAATTAAATTTTTTATACGGAGAAGAAAAAAAACAAAAATAAAAAACAAGCCAGGGTTTATTTACAAAAAAAATTGTACATAGAAATAATTTGCTACATTTGAAAGGGATCAACATAACTCTAAAATGTCGTGGTCTCCGTAACGCACTGGCTGCAATATGCTATAATTTTTTTTCGCACATGTGAAGTATTTCCTTGTAAGTCTCGACAAGGTTGAAGGGTGGTTAAATAGAGCTGTATGCGCGTGTATTTGCTGGAATTAGTATTGTGGTATAAATCTGCATGGTGGACAGGTATCTCGGGAATAAATCCATGTTTTAGTTAGCGTAATTCATAAAGAGTGAATACTATTGACACCTGCTGGATTAGAAGTCGCACACACATATACACACATGTTCGCATGCCACTTTTCATTCGGCTAAAGTCACATAGCAGTGTGGGGTGACTCTGGGAAGGGGGGGGGGTTGTTTTACCTTTTTACGGCGGATCAGATATTTATCCTAATGGAACGAGCGCACACCATTGTATGAACACACAGAAATTTGTTCGTCGAAGGTCACTTGTGTTTCTTTATTTTGTACTTGTGGTGGGTGTACCTTCACGCTAGCGTCTCCTCAATGTATATAACTTTTTCCCAGCAATACTTACTATAGGTTCATTATTTATACATATATAGAGTTTTATATGCTGACATAATGGGTGCTAGAAAAATCGCCACACGTGGAGTAACCATATGGGCATTTTTTCCCGCTGCCTAAAATTCCTAATGTACTGATGTTAAACGTGGGACGAAATGTTTTTAATGATGAGCGTCTATGCCTGGGTTAGGGGGAATGCACGGGATCCGTCACTGTGCTTATCGCATACCGTGGGGGGTAGATAAGTGGTTTTAACT
>NQII01006177.1:52814-131652 GCA_002778355.1 Clitarchus hookeri
GGTGGTTCGAGCCATGATTACTTATGGATACCAGCATAACGCATCCGTACACGAGACATTATTTTTTTTACAAATCCTTAATTTATTTAGTAAACAATTACGTTCGTACACGTAAAATATAAAATATGTATACGTTATGTTAGTGGCGGCTAAGAGTCTCGTTAAATATTTTTTCTTTAAATTATTTTAAAACCTGGAGAGCATTGCACACGTGATTTTTTTTTATGTACAATCGGATTCAGTAGAACCCTGCTACTACGTCCCCCGTTAGTCCGGCTCTGCGGTTAATCCGGCTAGTCAGGAGTGCCATCTGACTGATGAGAGGCACAGGTTGGTGGCCGGCCCACGCACTTGCGCCCTACCCGATTTTCAGACACTAGCGCAAACAAAAGCTCAGTAGACCTTTGAGTTTTCACGAGTGCATTTTCGAGCTCTTTTATTCTAACGTTTTAGTGTGTCCGGCTAACTGCGAGTTTTTACAAACGTTCATCATGGCAACACAGAAACGTAAACATATCACACTGTCTTTGGAGGAGAAATTAGAAGTGCTTGCAAGATTAGACAAAGGAGAATCTCTACAGAAAGTTGCAAGTGAAGTGCGAGTGGATGTGTCTACAGTGAAAGACTGGAGAAAAAATAAAAAAGATCTACAAAGCCACGCACTGTTGATTATGAATGAAAAAAGTCTGAAAGTTCGGAAAACTTAAAAAAAAAGAAGAGAAATCTGAACTTTTAGATAACGCTTTGTGGTTATGGTTTGAGCAAGAAAGAAGACAAGTAACTCCATAATCTGGCCCAATTTTAAAAGAAAAGGCCATTACCTTAAATAAAGAATTGGGAGAAGACGACAAGTTTACAGCTAGTGAAGACTGACTAGACCGCTGGGAGAAACGCCATGGCATCAGAAATGTAATCATTTCAGGCGAGGAACTGTCTGCTGATGAGACAGTTTCATCTGGATTCGTTTCTGAGTTTAAGTCTTTGGTCCGGGAAAATAATTAAACTCCTGATCAAGTGTATAACATTGATGATGTTATAAGATGCTACCAACAAGAACGCTGGCTGCACAGGGAGAAGCTGTAAAAGGCATGAAACTTGCTAAGGACAGGCTGTCTATTGCTGCATGTAGCAATGCTAGCGGATGTCATAATTTGCCCCTTTTTATAACAGGGAAATCTAAAAAACCAAGGGCTTTTAAAAATATTTATATGTCCTCACTACCGGCTTACTATCGAAATCAAAAATCCGCTTGGATGGATTGCTTCCTTTTCAAAACTTGGTTTTTTAAACAGTTTGTTCCTCAAGTCGAAAAAAATTTAAAAGCTAAAAAAAATCTTCCTCCACGTGATATATTGTTGCTGGATAATGCACCGTCTCATCCGTCTGAAAATGAACTGGTAAAGGGAGAAATTAAAGCTGTATTTCTTCCTGCTAACGTTACTTCTCTGATCCAACCTATGGATCAAGGTGTGTTCGAGTGGCTAAAGAGACGATATCGCCGAAAATATATTGGATCAATATTAGAGAAGACCGAAGAAGGCAGCAATCTCTTTGAAGCTATGAAAACAATGAATATTAAAGATTTCATTTATACGATTGCTGATGCTNGAATATTAAAGATTTCATTTATACGATTGCTGATGCTTGGGTAGAATTAGAAAGTTCAACGCTTAAAAAATCTTGGCGGAAACTTTGGCCGACAATGGAGATAGAGGATCATCAGAACGACGACGATGACACTCCAGCAATTGTGGAACAAATTCAAATATTACACCCAGAAATTCAATCCACTAACGTACGTGCGTGGATAAACAATGCAGACTCTGACTGTACGGAAGAGGACTTGGATGACGACCAAATCATCTCTGCCGTAACACAAACTACAGACGACAGCGAGAAGGACGAAGATGACGATGATAGTGAAGCTCTGCCTGGCCGTGTATCACATGCAGACGCAAAGAAGACTTTCGACACGGCGCTTCAGTGCATCGAGCAAAACGCGTCTTCCCCACCAATGGATATATTGTTGACGAGGAAATGGAGAGAGATCGCGGCGAAATCTAGATTGTCATAATCTAAACAGACGAGCATTACTGATTTCTTTCGTCGTAAGTGAATTGTTTTAATTTCGTACACATGTATGTATGTACATACGTACATAATTTTTAAGACCTGTAAATCAGCATTATTATTTTTGTTGCCATAATTATTATTTTCATTTTTGTGAATTTTAATTAAAACTAATGTGTAAATAAATGTTTTATTTTATTTCATACAGTAAATATGTATATTCATAATTTAATAAATGTAAAATAAATTATTTTCCGCCTACAATCCGACTTTTTTGTGCTCCGCCGATAATCGGTCCTTTTCAGTGATCCGGCCATGCCACCGGTCCCGTAAAGGACGGATTAGCGAGGTTCTACTGCTAGTATTTTTTTTAATGCGCCAAGGGTATCATAACTCCACAATCTTAGGGCTTCGGCGTTGCACGGGGCACAGTAATATCTGGGATTTTTACACTCTTTAAGTCTTGTGGCGTACGTCTCGACGAGCTGTCGAAAGACGGGCAGCGACAATGCTTGTGAAGGTCTACAAAGTTCGTCCAGATGAGGCACGCATTGCGAATCGCCGACACTTGGCGTCTTCCAAACACATACACGGGATAATAGGGAATTATGGAAGATTCCAGAATTGCCGGAATTTCCTCGTACGGAATATTCCTTTCATCCCACCTTAGTCCGTGTGTTTCGTACGTATGTAGGCGGTACGCCTGTTGCGTGGTGCTCCCATGTACACTGCGGTAAAAAAGTGAAAACTGGGTTTTGTCGTCTTTTTCACTGTACGAGATGGCTATATGCTTGATGGTGTACGAGTGCAACGAGCGAAAACCTTGGATGTTGCAAGACATTTTTTTCACTAGATAGTTTTTTTGTAATATAAAAACATTTTAGGTTCCCATGAACACACCGATATTCAAAAAAAATTTACACAGTTATTAAAAAAATTATCGAGGTCCATACACATCGGGCACCTGTGTTCTGGGTTGGTTTCCTCGCCGGTTATTGCTTGCCAGTAAATTTCTTGACGGGGAGCATCTTCCACGGGTACAGCTTGCGAGTAGATGACTTGCACGGGGACGTCGTCTTCTACGGGGAGGGCGTCTTCCACAGGCGCAGACGTCGCGAGGACTGCTTGGTGGGACTTGCGCTAACCCCAGCGTTGCGGCGTGTCGGGATCCAAGGTACTGCAGCCCTCGAAACACTCCTTGCACGGGAGGCAGTCCCATATGTCTTAGTCCTGTGGCAGGTAGGCCGGAAAATACTTGAATACTGTCGAAATTTGGTAAGGTACGTAGACCAGGAGAGATTCTTTTGGCAGGTGTGGCAACACGTCCCGTTTGTCCAAGGCACTAAGCGAGCGCACGCTTCCAAATGCCAAAATGGCCGAAAGAATTTTATGGCCACTCGAACAAAACGCGTACATTTCAAAGAGCGAGAAAAATGACTGATTTTTCGAGCGGGCTCAGGGTGCCTCTTGTAAAGAGTTTTTTAAGGGGAAAAAAAGTAGCCCGCCCTCGCGATTAATATAGGCCAACAATTGGTAGGAACGAAGGTTTCCGAAAACACTCGAGTAATTAGCCAATGAGACACATTGCTGGAGCAATTAAATATATTGGAAGGGGGTGGGCAATTAGCCAATGAGAATGAGTGGTGAGGCAATTGATCAATTAAATATATTGGAAAGGGGGGAGTGGATGGGCCAGTCACCTGCTGGGTGCGGTGCTGGTTACATAACATGCAATGTAAAACAAATGTCAAACGAAAAAAATAAAATGGCGGTTGAACAAAGGTGCGATACAAACTCCAGTAATGTAAAATCAAATGACAAACGAAAAACCAAGATGGCGGACGGTGGCTGTGACGCCTACCAATATGGCGGACGTCTGCACCTACCATTATGGCGCACTGCACCGACAAAATTGCGGATGGCTGCACCTACCACGATGGTGGACGGTGGCTGTGATGCCTACCAAGAATGCGGACTGCGCCGACCAAAATGGCGGAAAGTGACTGTGACGCCTACCAAGATGGTGGACTGTACCTACCAAGATGATGGAAGGATTATGGCGGGAGGAGGGTTTGGGGGCCTCAGAAAATTTAAGTTGTTTTAAGTAATTTTTTTAATACATTTTTTTAAATAAAATATTCTTTTAATATTTTTTAAATTTAGTTTTTTTAATAAACTTTTTGGAATATTGTTGGATTTTTGGGATCAAAGGTCGTTACATGGATACAAGATGGCCGCTGGCCGACTGGAATGACAGCACGAACAGCTCCGACGCTTCGGTCCCAGATCCTGATGTGCGAAAGTCCAGTCCCCATAATCCGTCTACTAACGCCTAAGGCTACAGTAAAATATATTTATTTACTTTTATTCCAAATGAGAGGGCTTCAAAAAGTGCTCACTTTACCGCAAATAGTATATACAAAGGTTTATTATATTCGGGTTGGAAAGCTCAATGCTTTAAGTTTGGTAACAAAAAAAAATATCACCACTAGGTAGGCCTAAGCGCTAGTATCGCATGTGTATCGGATATTCTCTATTTTATCCGTTTAAAAAAACAAAATAATTGTATTAATCATAAATAGAAAATAACTACTTATAGAAGTAAAATATTTCTCTTATATTATCCACGTAGCTTAAAATGATAACTTAAAGTGACCCCTTTGGAACACTGCGCTCCTAGCGGCGGAAATTTTCGCTATGCCAAACTCTCCCATAAGAAAACTCGTTTTGTTCCTTACATGGGTAGAATTAATTTTAACTATAGTATATTCGCGGTTTCTTCACGCTTTTTGTATCAGACCTCTGAAAAATCATCCCATGTGACGTGTTTCGTTGTTTTCTAAGTACGACACGTATCACAAGCGTTCNGTATCAGACCTCTGAAAAATCATCCCATGTGACGTGTTTCGTTGTTTTCTAAGTACGACACGTATCACAAGCGTTCTACACTCGTGTTAACATAAAACTGCAGTATTTTTGGTTAAATTGAAATTTTTATTTATATTTTACCTGTAAATTTTAGTATCACATTTTTATTTAAAATTAATTAAAACAGTGAGAAAATGCGTGAGTTGTTAACGGCTGGTAAGAAATAGTTCGTGTGCAAAATGTTGCGTTGTCACTTTGGAGCGATTTTCTGGAGTCGTTGAAGCTCTGNGTATCAGACCTCTGAAAAATCATCCCATGTGACGTGTTTCGTTGTTTTCTAAGTACGACACGTATCACAAGCGTTTTACACTCGTGTTAACATAAAACTGCAGTATTTTTGGTTAAATTGAAATTTTTATTTATATTTTACCTGTAAATTTTAGTATCACATTTTTATTTAAAATTAATTAAAACAGTGAGAAAATGCGTGAGTTGTTAACAGNCTCGTGTTAACATAAAACTGCAGTATTTTTGGTTAAATTGAAATTTTTATTTATATTTTACCTGTAAATTTTAGTATCACATTTTTATTTAAAATTAATTAAAACAGTGAGAAAATGCGTGAGTTGTTAACAGCTGGTAAGAAATAGTTCGTGTGCAAAATGTTGCGTTGTCACTTTGGAGCGATTTTCTGGAGTCGTTGAAGCTCTGTTTGCACGGGACGGAGGAATATCCTGGAAGTAGAACTCTATCAGGGTTTCAGAAAGGTGCGTAGTAACCCGCGTGCTTACTATACAGGATGATTCTAAAATCATGGGACAAACATTGAGGGGTGGCAGAGCTCACTAAAACAAACAATTATTGTATAGGAATATATGGGCGGAAGTGACGCGTTGAGGAAAAAACAGTCCGATGGCCACCACGATCGCCAAATTTATCGAGTCTCGACTTTTTCCTATGGGGGCATTTCAAAGCCCTCATTTACGAGACTCCAGTTGATTCCATTGAAGACCTCGTCGCTCGACTATCCTGTGCGGCTGCACGCGTGCGTGAAATACCCGGCGTATTTGAATCTGTTCGCCAATCACTCCACCGACGCTACCAAGCTTGCAATGCTGTCGGTGGTAGCAATTTTGAGCAATTTTTATAAACATTGCTGTAAAAAGGCATTTAGCGGCGACGTTGTAAATAAATAATGTGTTGCATTTAATGTGTTATTTTTGTGTTTGTGCCTGAACGCGTCACTCCCGCCCATGCATTCCTATACAATAATTGTTTATTTTAGTGAGCTCTACCACCCCTCAATGTTTGTCCCATGATTTTAGAATCATTCTGTATACGGAGTTGTACGAGTGTGTTACACTGGCTGCAGTGGCGCGTGGCGGCACGAACCTCTCTCGGGGACCGGCTCGCGGCCCTTGCTGTAGAAGCGCGCCTCGGCCGACTGCCGGTAGAGCGTGCCGATGTAGGCGGTGCACTTGAGCACCAGCTGCCCGCCGGCGAAGTGCGACGGGAACAACTGCGTGGCAAGGCTCTGCCAGCTGCTCTTCAGCTGCTCCGCCTCGCGGCTCAGCATCGTCTGCGAGTACCCCACCTGCAACAACAACAATACATACATGTGTCAGGTGCGCCGATTTACGTCTTCTGCGCTTCTCCAACATGGTCTCCCCCTCCTCCCTAGGCAACTGCGAGACCGCGGCGGTGTAGTGGTTAAACTACTCGCACACCACCTAGACCAATGGTACTCAGACTTTTTTTTTAGGGGGCCATATTAAGAAAAACTAAGACCGCCGCGGGCCGCACTTGCGACACTTGACATAATAATGTTTGTGAACTAAAAGTAGGTTGGTAATTCGATGACATTTAAATTTCAGAGTGTCGTGTATCGCCTTGCAAGTCGTTTGGTTATTAGTTCGATAGCGTGATGGCGGGCGGAGGTAGTACATCAAAAATATGTACAGAAGTCCCCTGACTGATAAAATAATGAAAAAGATCGTCTAGTTTCATTAGTGACTTTAACTATTAATAAATTCGTATTATGTATTGCCTTTTTAATTTTTGANAAAAAGATCGTCTAGTTTCATTAGTGACTTTAACTATTAATAAATTCGTATTATGTATTGCCTTTTTAATTTTTGTAACAGACACCCTAAAAATAAGAATTTGGTAACTTGTATCTACTGAAACCGGCGAACGCGGGCCACAAAGAATGGGCCTGCGGGCCGCAGTTTGAGTACCTCTGACCTAGACGAACCGGGTTCGATTCCCGGTTGGGTCAGTCCCGGATTTTCGTATGTGGGATTCGCGCCGGCGGGTTTTCTCGGGGATCTCCCTTCCCCCCTTTTCATTCCAGCTTCACTTCACTTACATCTTGGCTTTCAAGACCTCGGTGTTATGAGCTGTCCAAACCTCTTCACTCACTCCCTCGTTCACTCATCGCGAATACACCCACAGAGTACTTAAAGGGGCCTTCCTAAAGTTTTCATATGGATCTCACTGTAAGCAGCTGTGCCTCTTATAATTTTATAATTTTTAAAAGGCTATGGAATATTTTAATGTTAATCTTTTTCGGGACAGAATGGAAAGTCTATATTTTGTTGCCAATTCCTAAACCTGGTCATTGAAGCATAAATGGGGTCGTTGAAATGTGTCGAAGCCAGCGGAAGTCACTGTAAGTAGCCCTCTGCTTACGATATTTATTCTTCTCTGTTTTCGATATTTATTCTTCTGTAACATAGTGTACAATACTATAGCGACAATGCTGGGTCATTTTTGAACACATCACTGTATTAAAACCCTTTAGTCACCGCTTAAAGTTNCAATACTATAGCGACAATGCTGGGTCATTTTTGAACACATCACTGTATTAAAACCCTTTAGTCACCGCTTAAAGTTCTAAGGAAACAGAATACGCGCGAAGTTTGCGTGTGTTCTTTTCCATCGCCATCGCAATCCTTTCTTACTGCGAAGACGCGACCTTGAGGCGTTAAAATTTTTTTCTAGGAAGGCGCCTTAAGAATATAGGCAGTTCACGGTAAATTGAGTACTTTTGAAATCAACCTTTGAAAAATGTCAGTGTCCCTAGCTGCATACACTGAAAAGCATGCGCTCAGTAAAGTTGGTAACGTTGGAGGGAAAATAGTTCCACGTCTTAAGGGGATTATGTAACTCCATGTTCAAGGTCATGAAGAGAGGGAGCGATACGGGCGACACTAACACGCACCCCTAGCGTCTCATCACCCCTACGCGCAAAGCGTGCAGTGCTTCCGTCCTGATGCTGTACTGCGCAAATTAGATCTGTAACAGTAGGACTTTATTACACGCGAATGGAGGCTCACAAATTAAACTACGGTCGTGCAGTCGTACTTTACTCTTACCACTTTAGGAAACTGCATAGGCAAGCTTTAAAAATGCGATATTTAACAATTTTCAAGAAATATTTCTTCCATGAATACACTTAATATGATACAAGAAAAAGATAGACACATAGATAATTTTTTTTTTACCTTTTATGGCAAAAAGTCGTATTTCCAGAACATGTATTTACCGAGGTAAGCGTATTCGCGCCAACAACGATTTCACAGAAAATGTTTCAGTTCATGGTCCTCTTAATGTTCAATTGTTTGTATTATGTAAACATTCGTGAATGCTGAAATAATTTCTTTTTTATTAATGTAAATAAGTGTTGAAGTTATCAAATAGGTAAAATACATACTTTTATTACAATTCCACACTTACACGTAAACTACTCATCAATAAAGTGATGTGGCACGTGGAAATATTAATTTTATAAGTGGTGGAAGAATACACAATGTGCATAAAAGTATATCTTAAGCACGGCTTGCAAAAGTGAGTTCAGTAGACCGTGTACAACCGACGTACAGGTGAAACAACGTACAGGTGAAACAGCCCCTTATACTGCGAAATACAACCGCACACGCCACCAAAATGGCGTCGTGCCGTCACTGCCCAGCGACGTGTTAGAAAGCCGTTTGCCAGTCAGCGCGTGGTAACCTACTCATCAGTCGGCAGCCCAGCCAATCAAAGACATTCCGCAGCATGAAGTAGCCAATCAGATACAAAGCCCGTTTCCATAGATTCGCGCAGCCAATCAGAGTGTGGGTACGCCCACATCAAAAAGACCGTTACTCCATTTCGTCTCGGTGTGCTTATCTACTCTACTGTACAACTGTACAGCCACGTCACGTAGTAAATAAGCACATAGACACGAAATGGCGTGGCAGTTTCTTTAAATGTGGGAGTGCCCATTATCTCATTGGCTGGAGTGGAGGGTGAAGTGGAGAGACTAGGCCGGCTCTTAACATTGAGGTCGTGAAAGCTGATGAAGGTGAAGCGAGGTGATTACGGAGCAGCGCCGGAACACAAGGGCAGGGGAAAGGGGAAATCCCCGAGAAAACCCGTCGACCAGCGGCATCGTCTGGCGCGATTCCCACGCGCGAAAATCTGGGGGCGACCCCGCCGGGAATCGAATCTGGCTTGCCGTGGTGGAAGGCAAGTAGTCTGACCACTATACCACCGCGGCCCCATGAGGTTCTGGGAACGGCCCTTGAGTTTCATTGGCTACTGCGTTGTGCGAATGGTTACCTATTGGCTGGGATACCGGCTGGCACGTAGGTTACCAGTCCCTGGTTAGCGAATGGCGTTAAAACATTTTGCTGGTCAATGACGCCATTTTGCTGGCGTGCACGGATGGAGTTCGCGTTATAAGCGCTGGTTTTACCTCCGTATTCTTATGTACTCTGTGA
This sequence comes from Clitarchus hookeri, assembly GCA_002778355.1. NCBI lineage: Eukaryota > Metazoa > Arthropoda > Insecta > Phasmatodea > Phasmatidae > Clitarchus > Clitarchus hookeri. The sequence continues at coordinate 62,519 of NQII01006177.1, forward strand.
TCGCATGGTCAACTGTGATGAACGCTCTTCTTTACATTTGAATTTTCAACAGACCCGCCCATTTACTTGGATTAATTCTTTGACTTACATCTAGCTAAATTAAAACTAGATTAGTAGAAGTACAAAAACCATCTTAAAGTACACTATTTAATATAAACAGTGCTATTGACAAATAGGCAATTCAGTGTTGGAACATGGAGAGTAGCTGCTGCACATCTCATATGCGCACTCTACACCATTTCCCTCTACGACAGAAACTACTGAAGACACCACTAAGTCCTTGGTTCTTCTACCTGCACTGAAAAAATATTTTCTCAGAAATCATGGAGAAGTACTTTTAAAAAAATTTCCATGTTTATTTTGTAAAATAACTGACGCTCTTTTTCTTTAAGAATGGATTTCCTGTAACATTCACGGAACCTCTGAATTAACTATATGATGGCTTTTGTATTTCAAATGTTAGAGAAATATTACGAAAAAAAAGGAATATTTTTAATTTTTGGTATTCGGGTTTTTCACAGTGTATAAAAAATTTAATCATTTTAACGTATTTACACTGGAGCGAATTTGAACACGAATGAAAAACTTCACTTTACGTAACTCTAATAACTCCCAACTACCACATGCTTAGCGCAGCATTGAATGTGAACATTTTACTAATGGGAATGTGGCTCACGTAAAAATTTCAATTTCTAGTAACGTTTGTTTGAAATTTTACAGATTGCTTTATTCTACTTTTTAATTTTGGAACAATAATGTTTAAACGAGTGGCGTGAATCTTATTAGAGAGACGAAAATATCCTAGCTGCCGTATGTTGTAGGGGAGAGTAACACTTCGAGTGGCCTTGGCATTTTACGTTCCTAAAATCCGAAGCTTCCGTATTTGTGTGATGGAGTCTCCTCGACACGTTTTTATTTTTTCTTACTCCATGAGTTTTCACATTATGTTGCCGTGTTATATTTTCGGTCGTCTGAAGTGTTTTCACTTCGTTTGCAGCAAGTTTGACAGGATATGGTGAGAGGCAAAAGGTAATCCTGCTACGTGGTGCTAGCTGTCTTTTAGAACTGATTAAAGGAAGACGCATCGCCTATTTGTACCTACACCTGCGNGAGTGGCCTTGGCATTTTACGTTCCTAAAATCCGAAGCTTCCGTATTTGTGTGATGGAGTCTCCTCGACACGTTTCTATTTTTTCTTACTCCATGAGTTTTCACATTATGTCGCCGTGTTATATTTTCGGTCGTCTGAAGTGTTTTGACTTCGTTTGCAGCAAGTTTGGCAGGATATTGTCCTGCTACGTGGTGCTAGCTGTCTTTTAGAACTGATTAAAGGAAGACGCATCGCCTATTTGTACCTACACCTGCGNTCCTGCTACGTGGTGCTAGCTGTCTTTTAGAACTGATTAAAGGAAGACGCATCGCCTATTTGTACCTACACCTGCGAAACAGAATTGTTTCGCGGGTTGCAGAGTTCAAGATTTAAAGGTTCCCGTGGGTTGTCATTTTTAAATGTATCGCGCCAACTGGACGACCTTGAAGCTATACGGGAAGAACGTTTGTATTAAATNGTGGGTTGTCATTTTTAAATGTATCGCGCCAACTGGACGACCTTGAAGCTATACGGGAAGAACGTTTGTATTAAATTCTAATATAATTTTATTGTTAGCACTTCGTAACTGCAAATTCTAAGGTTACTGTAATGTAAATACGAAATAAGAGCCACAAATTATATGTTAAAACCTTACTTTTTTTAAGGGGTGGGTTGATAAATAGGGAGGGGGCGGGAATTCANAGAGCCACAAATTATATGTTAAAACCTTACTTTTTTTAAGGGGTGGGTTGATAAATAGGGAGGGGGCGGGAATTCAAGACCTTCCTCTCCTTGTCAATAAGAAAAAAAAGTGGCGTCGAATAAATTTTCTTATTGCATCTTGTGAGAAGATTTTTGGAATTTCATGCACCCTCATCCCTTCCTGTACAGATTCCTTTGGCAGGATTTGCGGAGGGTGGGTTGGGAGGTTGTGGTGGATCCCAAGTGATTAAAAAAAGTAGGATAAATCCGTCACATATGCATAGAGTTTAATTCTGGCTTTTTATCACTGCAAATTGAGTGTTCGTATATTAACCCTATAGTCACGTTGGAATTTCCAAGGATTGTAAGGACATTAAAAATTTTTCCGCTCACCTGGCCGCCTGCCACACATACTATTGCCGCAGAACAGACGGGAGTTTTTCCATTTTTTTTTTGTAAAGTTTTATCTAACGGACCCGACACCAGATCACGCTGTGATTGCTGCTGTTTCACCACGGCGCCATGGTACAAAAAACCAAATGACTCTTGCTACATGTCGCTTATATCCCACCACCTTAAACTTCCATTGTACGCCATTTGTTTGACCCTCTCAAGCCCCTGTTACACTGTCAAATTTCCCCATAAAAAACCTCTAAATAAAGTTGGCAAAAGAATGTTGGATTGTTCTGACCTCACCGATACGTCATCACCGCCAGCATGTTTTTCTGGAAAATCTGAATGGCGCTAGGTGCCATCGCACATTTTCAATATTGGATAGGTTATAAAAATCTCTTATTTTTGATACGCTCATCCAATTAGTAACGCAGAGCATAAATTGCGTTTTCCTATATCACACAACTTTAATGAGGCAAAGAAATGGCTGGAAACGAAATATATGTCTATGAAGATAATTTATGTAAGCTCTTGCTCTTTGAAGTGCACATTGCACAATAAATTTAACCACTCAGAAGTACTTAATTTTATTATGCAGGAAATATATGGGAACAATGATTATTATATTTATTAAAAAAGTGAAAATAAAACAAATTTGTCATATTTCCTTCTGTAGTGGATTGCGAGGAAACACAGCAGCATTATCTCGCATTGAAAATAATTCTTAAATAAAAAATCGAACTTTATCCACCCATTAAAAGAAATCTGACGGAGTTGCGCTTTTCTCAAACATATTGAATATTATTTTTCAGACTCTGTGGAAAACTAGGATGGATGTATTTTATCATCAAATTATATTCTTAGTATGTATTCAAAGACAAATATTTGACAGTATGACAGGGGCCTCAGTAAGAGGAGGAGCGATGACTGCAGTTAGGTACTTGGATCCCCGCACGATGGCGCCACAATCAAACCAATACTATTCAAAGATATAGTCTACTCATGTTATCGCCACACTATTTGGATTAAACCAATGAAAAATCATCTCACGTGTGATACGTTTGGTTGTTCCATAAATAAACAATTCATGAAAGTCGTATAACATTTCTTTTAATTTTTTGCTACCTTATTTTGATGTTAAATAATATTTTTATTTTCAACGCATAGACATTGTGAAATATAAATAGGGAGAAAATAATAATGTTGGTAGGGGCTAGCAAGAAAGAGTTATCACGTATAACATTAATAAATCTAATTTTTTACGTTATTTGTTAAGTAGAAGTTTGTTAGCGTTATGTTTAGATTTTTCAGGGGAGCAATGTTGGAAACGCGTTCACTTGCTACGTGTAAAAATACGTTTTAATCGTCTGTCAAGCGCACGCTTCGCGGCGCGTTGGTTTTTCCCTCGGAGTTTACTTCCGGGATTGTTTACATTTTGTTTACACGAGGCGGACGTATATATAGTGANTTTCCCTCGGAGTTTACTTCCGGGATTGTTTACATTTTGTTTACACGAGGCGGACGTATATATAGTGAGTAGCATGGAAGTTGAAATTCAGCAGGGCTTCGGAAAAGTTAAAAAAAATNACACGAGGCGGACGTATATATAGTGAGTAGCATGGAAGTTGAAATTCAGCAGGGCTTCGGAAAAGTTAAAAAAAATAATAACGAATAAACTTAATCTGGCATCGTTCAGGAAAATAGCTCTAAAAATAAGAATATCTCCTCCAACGGTTCCATTTCGTATATAATATCCTGTATGTCGAGTGGCTACACAAAGATAAACGCCAGTGAAAATCTGTTCATGATTATGGAGTCTCCTTTCACAACATTAGGTGTGATCGCTTCTGTATGCTTCTTGTGTCGTATATTTAAGCATATTGCATATGAGGGTCCGTTGAGAGAAAGATTTGGCTCTAGATACCAAATGAATTGGTTTTAAATGTATTTATTTACAATGAACAATATTTTATTCAGTTAATTAATCTGCTGTTCCTCCAAACATATTAATTCGTTCCTTGGACCAAAAAAAAAACATTTAAAATTAATTTACTGAGCCAAATAATGATTTGTTTGTTCCAACATCATCTATATTTGTTTAGTACCTACACACAACAAATTACAAGTACGTTCAACTAATCAGAATTGTTACCGTAAGGATTGTAAATATTATTGTAAACTCAAATAAATATTTAATTTGAAGTGAAAAGGCGTTTGGTTACCAGTAACAGTCTGATGCCTGTTATTACACAATTTGTTGCGGCAACGAAATCAGCTTGGTCCAGTACTGACACGTNACCAGTAACAGTCTGATGCCTGTTATTACACAATTTGTTGCGGCAACGAAATCAGCTTGGTCCAGTACTGACACGAATTTGGTTCGCTGTATAGTAATCGGGTCATTTGATTATTTCTGTCGAAAATACGGGCTCGAGATTTTGTTTGTAGTGTTTCGTGACAATAACGATAGTAACTGTGTTCGTTCGTGCATTTATTGATGCTTATTAGTGGTACGAACAATCGTAATGAACCAAGTTCAAAAAGAAACAAAANTGTTCGTTCGTGCATTTATTGATGCTTATTAGTGGTACGAACAATCGTAATGAACCAAGTTCAAAAAGAAACAAAAAGTATGTAAAACTGCCAAACTTGGAAACATTTATCTACGGACGTGTCCTATGTTACAATATTATGTATTTGTAATTATTCCTACTCAACGAGTTGTAACGTCAGCCGAGGTTGCTAAGGCTACCCGTTCAAAACTAGTCCCGTGTTCTCACTTCATTTTTCTGTGATAACTGAAACGGTCTAATGTGCATATAGTCATATAAATCTCAAGTTGCGCCAACCAAATCTTACGAGTCTGTGGCAGCCAAATATGAACTACAAAAACGTATATTTCCAGCAACGAAATATATAATTGGCGTTATAAAAACAATTAATCTGATATCGCCTTACAAACGTTGTTACATTCAACAAAATCCATTTTCTCATTGTCGGGGTATGTCACGGCTACAGTTTTCTTGTTCAAACTTGCGCGACGTTATCACGAGATAGCGTTATGTCCTCGACGTGGTTACGTCACTAGACGGCAATGTGATGGACGGTTACCACTCAGACGGCGGCGTTGATTCATTTGCGGGTCGACCGCTGCGCAGAATGGACGTGGCCCAGCCTGAACAACGCCCTTNTCAGACGGCGGCGTTGATTCATTTGCGGGTCGACCGCTGCGCAGAATGGACGTGGCCCAGCCTGAACAACGCCCTTATGAGAGAACAGCCACTCCGAGGGCGAGAAATTGTAGAGATAGAGAATGCCGCAGGGAATTCGTGAAAGCTGCGGGGGATGATGGTATTTCGTTCAGAAATGTCGCATGCTGGGGCAACCGACATGCTCTCAGGGCCTTTCTGTATGAGGTTTTGGCCTCACGCGCAAAGTAAGTAAACTATTGTGTATTGGACGGTTTGGGACACGACGGCACATGGCGACTGCTGTGCTACAACAGACGACCCGGTTCACACATGGTGAGGCGTACGGCCTCCGGTGCCTCTCACGCCGTTGGCAGCGTGTTGCGAACGCCTGAGGGTCTTTAGGGTAGGTATATGTGTGTGTAGTGTAGTGTGGTACTTTACCGCATTTAACACGAGAAGCACGATGTTGTTTGTGGATTTTGATGGCTCCTCCCTTCCCTACACATGTTCTGCATTGTCCATACGTTCAATACTCTCTCATTTGTATATTTAGTTTGCGTATTTGCAAATTTTGATGACCCCTGCATTCCCACAAAAAAATAGTTGCCAAGACCTATATCCTAACCCTAATATTACAACGCATCGCTCCGTCTACTCACAAGGAAAGCCAAACAAATGAGTCACTGTGATTTACAATGGGAACTTCCCAGTATACAGTTAGCGATGTTCATTGTTTGAACAACGTACATCGAGTTCATAAAGCTCTAAAAAGCAATAAAGTTTATAGTCACTAGTGCATGTTTCATGCTTAGTAACGTTTTGTGCGGAGCGCTGACTATGACTGTGATGGCTAAGTATTTTGTTTTAAGCGTAAAACTGTTTTCGATCACACTTTGAAATGCATCTGCTAGGTATAATGGAAATTATACTACTGACGAGCCATGTGTCAGTTATGTCTATAAATATTTTCGCAAGTGCATTTACCCTAATGTTGTTTTACTTTAATTACTAAATAGAGTACACAATACGACTTGGTTTATAATATTGTTGGTTTTTGTACGGAAATCGTGGCATAAAATGCATTTTCGGTATATTCGTGTATTTAATTGCATCACCGTGCTGCCTCTCAGGTGCGCATAGAGTGACAAACAGTGCAGACACGCCACAGTAAAGCCTCTTTTCTACACTTTTCAGGGACCTAGAGAAATTCAAAACGCGGAAAAATGTAAAATTAAATTTTGTAAAAAAAAAAAAAAAANGGTGGGGAGAGGGTTACGGAATTTCGCCCCCACGTACATGCAAAACATGAGCATGTGATTATCTACCGTATAAAGAAAGTTACCACACGCACACAAAAAAAAAAAACAGAATAATCCTGCTGCAGCAGTGAAATGTTTAATATTCTGGTATATTTTTAGAATAGTGTCACGGCTTACTTTGAAGGTGAACCAAAATGCGGTATTTACCTTAATATTTGACAACCACTTAAGAGACAAGCTTCCACNCGGCTTACTTTGAAGGTGAACCAAAATGCGGTATTTACCTTAATATTTGACAACCACTTAAGAGACAAGCTTCCACATTTTCATTTTGCTCCAGAGAAAAAAAAATCTCTTTAGGGATAGGTGAGCTGCATTCTTTCATGTTTTCAGTTTGTTAATGGTCTGGCTTTCTTAGACGTGGGCACTAGCCTAAGCGAAGTGGTGCAGTGGTAAACCTTCAGACTTGCNCTGGCTTTCTTAGACGTGGGCACTAGCCTAAGCGAAGTGGTGCAGTGGTAAACCTTCAGACTTGCATTCGTGAGGATCTGTGTTCGATTCCACGTCCGGCTATACTGATTTGTTTTGCATCATGGTTTCGTGAAATCTCTCCACGCGAATGCTGGAATGGTTCCTCGTCACAGGCCACGGCCAATCACTTCCCCGCCCCCGCTTGTTAGAGCAACTTTCTCTGTCTCTAATGACCTCGCTGTCGACGAGACGCTTAGCTCTACCTACCTATCTACTGGCTTTGGAAACCCTGCGTAGCATCTACTTTTCATATAACACCTTATCCTTCTTCTTTATATAAAAATTTTTTTGCAATACANTTATTTTGCAATAGACCTTATCACTTTTTTAATGCGAAATCCACGTGGAACCATGGAAATGCTCTTAATGTAACTGTATTACTAATATGCGAATTCGCACTCCTAATGTGTATAAAACCAACAACACAAACCTCATTGGACTTAAATTTAAACATTTATACTCGCACTACAACATCAAGTTTCAGAACTGTTTTTATTCACTAGTTGTGATCTTAACTGGAAGGCTGCATGCCANTACTCGCACTACAACATCAAGTTTCAGAACTGTTTTTATTCACTAGTTGTGATCTTAACTGGAAGGCTGCATGCCAATTCCGTACTTTGACGGCCAGTGAATTTTTAAATGGTTTTTTTCAAAACTGCTCACTTCACCGTGAACTGCGAGATGTAACAGCTACATTACTCCATACGCTCGCGCCACTAGCTTACGGAACAACCGAGCGAGTTTTTCAATTGCTTCGCTCCGTCTGTAGCACTATTTATAGGCAAAGCTATCACTGAGCTTGTGTCAGTTTCACTGAGTGACATTTGTGAAGAACACGCTGAGAAAAACCTTCAGAGTTTAATCCTACTTCGTACACAGTGACACTTACGTTAAGCCTTATTCGTAAGGAGGGGCTAGGATGGGCAGGGACTTAACTCTTTGCACGTTAACCCTATTATATTCGCTTTAATACAACTGTCTGTCGTGTATCGGGACTAACAGAGCTGTATTTTGGTTTGATTTCATTGACAGCAGCTGTTTACGAGGCTGAAGAATATAGTTTCGACAACGAAAGATGTCTCCCACCACGCGAGGGATTTCTTTTATTGGGCACTGCTTTGTGATCTAGTCCATTCACGGTTACTTCCAACTTTCTTGAAGCCCTGATAAAGTCCCACTTTGAGGATATTCCTCCACCTCGTGCAAAGAAAGCTTAGTCCAGAAAATTATACCAAAGGGACAACGTACCACATTCGTGCGCTTTGAGTTTCATAATATTTTGCATGGGAACTATTTCTTGCCGGGCATCACCAAAACACCTATTGTTCCCTGTTTCAATCCACTTTAATTAAAAACACGATATTACAATTTACAGATAAAATAGAAGTAAAAGTTTTATTTAATAGAAAATGAGCTCATTTCAACATAACTATAAAATTCTTGAGATACATGAAATATNAGAAGTAAAAGTTTTATTTAATAGAAAATGAGCTCATTTCAACATAACTATAAAATTCTTGAGATACATGAAATATTTAGTAAACAAACAACAAAACACGTCATGCATGGAGTGATTTTTCAAAGGTTTGTTTAAAAAATGTAACTAAACCGCGATTAGAGGATTTATAATGTGTGGATCATTAAATTCCTATCCTTTATAAAGGACAGTGTGAGTGAAAAGGTTTTAAGCGCTCAACCTAAAACAGGATCGCGTAACTTAACCTCAACGGTGTTATCTGAAAACGACAACCTGTGGTATGAATCTGAGAAAACAATTAAAACGTATTTTAAAAATTGAAATTGTTTTATAATTATGCTAGCTAACAAGGCCACTTATTATAACTCTGTCCATATGTCCTGCCCGTGCAACCGTCACAGTAGTATTTAGGTGTGAGAACCAGGGTGAATGTGTATGGTAGTGCTTCCGCTAAAAATGACGCTCAGCGCAAGTGTTTCGAACCTACTATTTTCAGTAACGTAACTTGTCAACAATTAGTGTAAGTACAAAATTATTAACAAGCCTTACTGATAACAATTCTTATTGATTTAAATTATGATGCTATTTATTATACTGTGAAATAATTTTTCTTCAAGTGTTTGTCCTAATTAACACGTGTGTCAGTGCCACTAATGTCGGCGTAAACTCCCTTCCTTGACTTCAGTTAGTGTGATGCCTCCCTCCCCCCTTAGGCATTCCACTATGAGAAATTCTTGGCTACGCCACTGATCTGTGGCCAGTGTTTTGAGTGTCTTTCCTGTGCGAAACCTGATTTGTTGAAGTGTCTTCATCTCTCACCAGTGAATGGCTAACTGCCGAGATCGACGAACAAGTACGCTGTTCAACAGTCGCGAGAAGCACGCGTGGCGCACGTTCAGCGCGTGTAAAATAATTCAAATGACTGAAACTCTCGAGCTCGTAAAAGAATGTCGGATTGAATGAGATGAGGTGAAATGGGCTATGGTTCCCTATGGGGTTACACCAAGAAATTCTCATATGGGCGATGCAACGGATGTTACCGTTGGTCGGCGGATTCTTTCCGGGGTACTCGATTTTCCCCACACTTCACAAAATACCTTTTTCTTAAATTGCCTGGGACATACATTAAATCCAAAGAAGCCAAATTAGTTATACGGATTTTCAGAAGCTAACATAGAAAAATTAAAACAAGGGTAATGCCAGCTAATGGTTTGTGCCAACTGTGAAAAAAAATATTGTACAATATTGATGATTTATATAGCATAATAGTATGTGCCGCGATAATATATATATACATTTATGGCGTCCGAAATATCTCAGCAGAAAGGCGTTAGTGTGATATAATATTGGCTTTCATAGTTAGTAAAAACAGTTCCGTAGGATTGCCCTCACTTAGTTTTCCTCTATTGGCATCGATAAAATTGTAAAATATAATTAACCTCTATAGCGATAATGTATGTAACATGTACCTTTAAGTATCCCATACATTTCTCAACTCGGTTCTCAATTGCACAGTTAGAGTGAGTGAGAGAAGAGATTTGGGCGGCTCTTAACACCGAGGTCTTGAGAGCCGATAAGGGTGAGGCGAGGTGAGAATGGAGCAGCGCTGGAATGAAAGGGCGGGGGAAACAGAAGATCCTCTAGAAAATCCCCTGGCCAGCGGCATCGTCCGACACGATTATCACATGAGGAAACCAGGTTCGCCTAGGAAGGAGGCGAGTAGTTTAACCACCACACCACCGCGGCCCCTGCACAGTTAGAGAATGGGAATCTGGCGACATACTTTTGTCAGAAATCAAAAATTTAATTTTGACTGACAAAATTAAACGTAAAACGTTTAAGCCTGCTTCAAGTGCGTGTTATAAATTTCCTGAAATATCGGTGAATTCTGAGTTGAATGAACGTTATAATGCGAGGTCAGTTTCTTAAAGCGCCCAGAATCTCTCGTTCGTGAAATTGGCTGTTCAAGATTCCTAGATATATCATATTCTTATACTATTTTAAAGCTGTTAGGTTCCACGTCAACCCTTTAATATTCCAATTACTTTGTGCTCTGTGGAATATTACTGCGGTAACGAGGATACTAACAAAATTAATTATGTCCTATAGTTAGTGCCGGAAAAGTTTTATAACACCCTAGAATTAAAACACGGTAACGTTTAAATTAAGTTTGTAATCGAATGTCCATTTATCACATGCGATACGCGAGGACTTTAGAACACAATCCCCTGCTATACGGTCAAGGGCGTAGCAGTCGCAGCCAATGACCAAATATCAGAGCTAAAGTTTTAGCGCCGGTGTAATTGAAACGAGGCAGAGATGGAGCAGTGACGGAATGTAATGGCGAAGGTAAATGGAGCACCCCGATAAAGCCCACCGGTAAATGGCAACGCCCGCCATGGTTCGTATGGTGATTTTGTGGGTTTCATATGTTATTATTTGGCAACTATATATTGCTTATTTTATTGCTCTTTGGGATTGTTTTCATTTGCAGTCTATAAAACATATCTTATCGATATATATANATATATTGCTTATTTTATTGCTCTTTGGGATTGTTTTCATTTGCAGTCTATAAAACATATCTTATCGATATATATATAGTAGTTCAAATTTTGGTCAATATGTCATGTTTCGGTGTTTCGCTCACTGCGAGACCTTTCCATAGGCNATATATATAGTAGTTCAAATTTTGGTCAATATGTCATGTTTCGGTGTTTCGCTCACTGCGAGACCTTTCCATAGGCCTTGACGTGACGAGTCTTGTGTTCCTCTAGTTGTAAGACGTATCTCCAATTCTGAATGAGTGAAGAGATTTAGGTGGCTCTTAACAGCGAGGTCTTGAGAGTGGATGAAGGCGATCGAGATGAGTATGAAGCAGCACCGGAATGGAAGGGCGGGGCAAACGGTATATACCCGAGAAAACCCAATTTCCACATGCAAAAGTCTGCGAATGACCCGGCCGGGGATTGGACCCGGTTCGCCTTGGTGGGAGACGAGCAGGCCAACCACTCAGCCACCGCGGCCCCTGCAACTCTGTGGTATCGTTACTTCGGACAGGACCAGCACGCTTCCAATTATAGGGGAAAGTTGGGATGCACATCGAAACTTCACGCTGGCCAATCACATGCTTAACTTGCCGACGTGAAATGGACCACGCCTCTCCTAGCGCATAAGAGTTCGCAGTGGAGATGACGTAGGAGGGATGTTTCGTGGGCGAGAGTCGCCGTGGATCATCCGAGCAGGTCATTAATCATCTCGAGGCCCCCCCATCCCTCTTCTACCCGAAGAGCAGCCGAGAGTGCTACAAACTGTGTCCGGGACTCCATGGCTACTTGTTGAAAAAAAAGTCCCAACTAGCGGTCTTCATCAAGTTCCCCTCGGACCAGCCTGGGAGATATATCTCTTTCACTCTTAGAGTATGTTCACAGTAAACTGAGCACTTTGGAAAGCCCTGCTTAATATCTACTTGTAAACACATCGTGTATTCTTTGCAACGTGTAAAACTAACATTGTCGTGGGCATGATCACTAGTGAAATTTTTAGGAAAATGTATGTTTCACAAATTCGCTTATTCGTAAACTTATACGAATTAAAAAATAATCCAAAGCAAATGAAATCATTTCGGTAGTCACAAATATTTAATCAACACTTTTTTTTTAATGTTAAGACATGAACTACTTTCCCTTCGTCGCTACCAACTTCACTGGGCACGTGCCAGTCTGTTTGCATTTTAAAATACACGCACCTAGGAACGGTGACATTTTTCAAAGGTTGATTTCGAAAGTGCTCACTTCAGTGTGGGCAGCCTTTACTTCAGATCCAGCAGCGGGTGGCAACGGGCCGCCACAATGCGAACTCGCGCTACGGAGGGCAGAGAACTGGACCGCCGAATCATAAATAACTCGCTCAATATACTCATTAATAAAAGTTTAATGTTATGAAGACAAATTCGGTTTCGCCCTACTACACGCGCGTGCATTTATTTCCGTATTTCGCAAGTCTGCCACTCGCAGTGCAAGCAAAAATAGCATGGCTTATTAAATGAAGATTTTATTTATTACTATATGAAATGTAAACGTATTCCGAGTTAAACCTATATATCACCTTATTTAAAGTAAGTTTTAAGGAGCGAATAATTAAAAAGTAGTTACAAACTGGAAGCATATTAAAAAAAAAATTGTTGTGAAATTGTTCGTGGTACTTACAAGTAAAATTTGTTTTTATAAGCCTCGCTCTTTCTGAGGGGAAAGAAAAACCTGCTGCGTATTTCCGTTCGTTTCTCCAGAACTCGATAAAAATCTTCGAAAGCGTCCGAACTCCCCTTCAAATTACTTTCCGACCCCTGATCTAAGACTTACACATTTACGTTGATCAGTCTTCTGTGATTGGTTCGTCTTCGCACTGTATCTAAACTCAAGCGAGAGTAGTTTGTTTTTAGTGACATTATTGTGTGAACTATACTTAGAGACCTGCAAAATCCGCGTTATTTTCCCGCTGCAGACTAAACTCCAAGACGATGCATGCTGGGTTGACGTCTACCATTGGTCGATAACTTGAGCGAAACGTTCCAACGACGTTTTCAGCCAATAGATAAGGCTGAAAGATTGAGCAGCTGATTTACATTGAAGAGGTCACACAGCACAATGACGCCGTACAGATGCCATTTGCCAACGAAATCTCGATTCCCGCTCTGTCAGTTAAAGGGCTTTGCATTCTAACATGTCTCGAAATAATAACGCGAAATTTGCAGGTCGCTAACTACACTACATAATTTAAATATAACTATTATTATGTTGCGTGAATTCTGTGGCCTAACTAAATGGGAGAAGAGTTCCAGTGTATGAATTGACCTTTCCTAAATTTAATAAAGGTGTGCAAGAATGAGAGTAAATCCTCATCCAAACTGTTTCTAGCGACAGATATGCGTGGATTGTATACAGAATGTAGTTCTTGTCTTCGACGTAATACAGGATTGAAATTAAAAATTTTCAATAATTACTGTTGAGAAATTGTTATAATATATTTATGATTCTTATATACATATTTACTTACGGTTAAAAACATTTCTCTTTCATTCTAAAAGTAATTCAAATTAATTTTTTAAGCAATACAAAAGGGTCTTACTTGGGTGGTTAAAAAAAAAATGTTGGAGGCATCGCGTCGTTTCGTCAATTTTCGTGATAAATGCAAGTACAAGATTTTTTTTNGGTTAAAAAAAAAATGTTGGAGGCATCGCGTCGTTTCGTCAATTTTCGTGATAAATGCAAGTACAAGATTTTTTTTAAACTACATGCCGAAATTCAAACCACAGAAAATCAAAGTATCAGAATATACGGAAAATTCACATCGTANTTTTTTTTAAACTACATGCCGAAATTCAAACCACAGAAAATCAAAGTATCAGAATATACGGAAAATTCACATCGTATTTTTAATTTGAAATTGAAGTTAGCAAAACAGCGCAGGGAGTCTGCAACTTGACGTACCTGCAAGAACAACAAGTTGCATAACGCGAAGGCGAAAGGAAGTATCACGTCGTGCGGCAACCGTCTGTAAATAGGCGACAAAAAATACGCGCAGACCCTGCATTGCCAACACTGCTGCTTGTGTGTTGTTGGAGATAAAATGCTATCACTTCTGACAGCCTACACCACACAATTTTTAACATCCCATTGTCCATGTAGTTTGACACATGTGTACTAACAAGCAACCAGTAGTGCCACTCACGTACCTCGAGTTTATTTTGTCCTATGTGCAAAATCTCTCCGCTTGGTGCGCCAGTTCCGTTCGCCTTCGTGTTATGCAACTTGAATTACACGCAGGTACGTGAAGTTGCGGACTCCCAGCGCTATTTTGTTATCTTTAATTTCATATTAAAAATACTAGATGAATTTTCCGAACATTTTGTTACAAGGATTTCTTGTTTATATGAACCAATAGATACCGTGCTTTGAAATTATACATGTTATTTTAAAACACCTTGTGTGTATATATATATACACACGCATACATATATACAGAATGTTCAGAAATTAAACGCCCAAACTAAGGGAGGTGATTCCTTATGAAAAATTAAGTCGAAAATATACAGGACACCGTATACCTAAACGGAAAATTGGGCATTGAAAAAGTATTTTTGCCGAATGCCTTACAGCGTCTATAAGTCCGCAGCAAAAAAGTGACTTATACTTCCCATGTTGCAGAGACATGCGTAATGCTGGCCGTCCTCGACCTGTGCGCACTGTTCGGCTTGAGGAAGTGATACTTCAGCACATCAACGAATGAATTGAATTGAAAATGTGTTTATTTACATGAATTGGTCACACTTTACAGCAAGTACAAAAACAATAACAAGGTAAGTGAAAGTTAGCATGTATGCCATGGCAAAAATACGCTCTACTACACGATGGAAGGAGGGAAACAGTGAGAATAATAATAAGGAAAGGAAGGAAAGTAAATGGAAACTAACCAATACCTTAAACACAGCACATCGTCGACGACATGCCCTCCGATAGTACACGCTCCATAGCGCGTCAAATGGGCGTGTCCCATTCTACCGTGTGGGACGTACTGTGGGTGTATCGCCGCCATCCCTACCGCTGGCAGGAAGTACAAGGCATTCAGTGGAAAGGCGTTTTCAAAACCCTATTTTCACAGTCACATATATCCTTAAATATAATGTTTAGGTATATGGTGTCCTATATATGTTCGACTTTATTTTTCATAAGGAATTATCTCCCGCAGTTTGGGCGTTTAATTTCCGAACATCCGATATGTATAGTGCGTTTCTGTACTGATTGTTTCCCACGCTTCATTGTGTCGTGCGCATGCGCTGTGTATTGACGATCCTCTGTTCCCACGGGTCTTGCATGTCTCCACCACACGAAGCTGCAGCAGTTGCTAAAATAGCGTGTCGAGGACGTGAACCATGTGCTGATGCAGAGTGGCATGTTCATCGACAAGCGTAAAAAAAAAGGTGGCTGAAAGAAAATTATTTGAAATGTTTTAAATTTATTTTCTCGGCAGTTATCATTATATTGCAATCAAATAAGCAGTTTTACTTGCAGCTGAAATACCTGGCATGTCTGCCGCGGGTATTTTCAGTTGTACGGATGAAGTTTCGTCACAATACTGTTTTTAAGTCGAGTTTCGTGCGCGTTTTGGTGCAGCCGGCAGAAGCACGCGCGATAACTGCTGGTATAGTCAATTTACGGTTGCTTCCTACTTTTCTGAAGCCCTGCTAAAGTTCTACTTCCAAGATATCCAACCGCCTCATTCAAACAAAGCTTAACCAAGCCTAGGAAATTACACCAAGACGCAGCGCACCGCATTCGTGCGCACTCAGTTTAACAATATCTTTCATAAGAACTATTTCATACTGAGCATTACCAACACATATATTTTATCACTGGTGTTATTCACATTAATAATAAATTATATATTATTGTTCATTGAAAAATATAAGTAAAAGTTCAATATAACCAAAAATAAGATAGTTTTATGTTAACACAAGTACAAATTGCTCGTGATACGTGGCATATATAAAAAGTAACCAAACACGTTATACATGGAGTGAATTTTCAAAAGCTTTGAGTCAAAAGGTGTGAAGAAACTGCGAATAGACTATAAATGCCACAGTTGCGTAAAGCGCGTGGTTTCAGAACGAAATAATATTTGAGAAATGGACGGTACTGGACACCGTAATGCGTAGAATTATTTTAAGGGGAACCTTCCGCGCGCCATATTGAGTTGTTGGTTTTCCAAACTTATTTATATATATTTTTTTTATTCCGAAAGCAGCCCTATACCCAATAAGCTCTATTCGCTGTTTATTTGCGCTTTTTGAATCAAATGTTTAAAAAAAAAATCCCGTGCATTACGTGCTTGGAATTTACACTAAATATGTTATGTATTACAAGGGTTTAATCTCACGTAAACAAAAAACTACCTAATTTTTTTACAAATTACACTTTAAATTATATTTAGCTAAAAAATTATATTTAATATAAATTTAATATGAATAAAAACAGGGAGAAAATAGGTGCGTTGTTAATACCTAGTAAGAAACAGTTCTCATGCTAAACATAATTGCATTAAATGCGCAAGAATGCGGTGCATTGTCCTTTGGTGTCATTTGCTAGGCTCGTTTAAGTTCTGCTTACATGAGGCGGAGGGATATCCTAGATGTAGAACTTTAGCAGGGCTTCAGAAAAGTTGGAATAAAACGTGAATGGACTGTAGAAACCTCGTACAGCAGTCCAGGCGTAAAGACTGAACTACGAGCTCGTATTTACGTCACAATATTGATATTGCCAAATTTTAGCTGAATTTTGACTTAAATATGAGTTTGTAGTTTAGTCGCTGTGTGTCTACTGCTTTGTAAGGCCAAGAGCAATAATTGGATGCATGAATACGTTCGGGATTTTATTTGAAAAAAATAATAATAATACAGAAGCTATAACTACCAATAATTCAATATTACGTTGTAAGATACTTCTCAAATACGACAGAAATCTCGCAGAAAAAAAGTGCTTTCAGCGTGGGAGTCGAGGTACAATCGGAAACCAACCATAACAGTAATTAAGCAATCTTAACCACCTTTTTGATTTTGTGAAATCGATTTTATGGGGAACAAAAATTGGCGTAGCAACATGTTAATACAGTTCCCACAGCTATCAATAATTTTTGATTCGCGGCGGAATGGTATAGCTCTGTTTGTTTACGTCGTAACTAAAGTAAGGGCGAGAGCAGTAGAGTAGTGCAGCTTTATAAGGGATGTGTGGCTGTAAGAGCTGCAGTAATCCTGCAAGGCCAGCGTCGAATATTGGTCTTCCTTCTCAGGACTCGTAGTAACAAACTGATAATAAAAAAGTGGATAACAAAGGAATTGGTCAGTTACAGAAACATTCGTGAAAAGACCTTGGGAGGAAAAGTTTCTTGGCTCTGAGGAAAACAGGCCCGCAGTATTCAAAACAGTTCCTTTAGGGCGACTTATCATCTGCGAACTGCTGTCAACTCAAAACGATTAAGAAATTACTGTACGGACGATAAATTCTTTTTCAACACTTTTTCTACTTCCTTAAAAGTATTAACCAGAGCACTTTGGCCCATCTTCTCAACAGGAAACCGATTAGCAAGGACGGTCGCAAAAATAGTGCTTCCAGGAGTAATTTTTTGAAGGAAGATGTTACAAGTACTATAACATTTGCATTAGAAAAGCGGTATAGTTCAGAATTACAATTTTTAGTTTAACTTTCCTCTACGTCTCGTAATAATTCGTGCTTTCACTTGNAAAGCGGTATAGTTCAGAATTACAATTTTTAGTTTAACTTTCCTCTACGTCTCGTAATAATTCGTGCTTTCACTTGTATACTTGTTATTAGAAAACTAATTATTTCCTAATTTATGCTGCGGAGAATATCACACGTTTATTTTTCACAGACTTATTATCTTTCCACGTGTCTCCTGATTATGTTAAAGAGTAAATCTGGTTCCACAATACAGCGATGCGCTGCGATGTGATAGGCTGTGATGAGCTGTACTTATTATTTCACAATTGAGCGATGATCTGTAGGTGACGGACGCCGCCTGAGATGGTGCTGCTGTCTATTTCAAGGGTGAAAATTACATTTTCAGACATCACGAATGTAACAAAAGACACAGCGAAAATATTGACACACTATGATTTTAACTGGGTTTGAGGGTAAACAAGGCAGTATGAACACGATGTGCGATGAAAACTAGCGAGGATGAGAGACGCAATAAGACGAAGGAGAATTATATTGATGTTAAACTAATTTTTTGTAATTGCCCATATGTATAAGAACCCTCGTCTTTTGTTTTGTACATCCATGCAGCAACAACAAAAATACAAATAAAAAACGTCGGCGTACATGCGATCGCCGTCTTCGAAACGTAAACAAATGTATGTTTTTATTCTCCTAGTAAACAAACACTTATTCTTCTTCTTCTTCTCCGTCGCAGATCACCGAAAATCGTAAGGCAAGAATTTCGCTCAACGCACTCGACGCCGAAGCACTGCGACGGACTGCTGCTTCGTCCTGATTGGCTACTGCTCGTCGCAACACATCGCAGTATTCTGGACCAGCTCAGTTTGTAGGAACTTGCCACACCCGTGGCCTCTATTTTCCATTTGTGTTTTCCTTGTGTCGAGTTCTAATCCCAGGTCATAACTAGCACACTGGAGGTGGGGTGAGTTGAGATGTTTGAGCGGCTCTTAACAACGAGGCCTTGAGAGCCGATGATTGTGAAATGAGGTGAGAATGGAGCAGTGCCGGAATGCAAGGGCGGGGGAAACGGGAGGCCCCAGAGAAAAACCGCCGACCAGCAGCATCGTCCGGCACGATTCCCGCTTGTGAAAATCCGGGAGTGACCCGGCCGGGGATTGAGCCCGGCTCGCTTTGATGGGAGGCGAGCAGCCTAACAGCTCAGCCCCAGGGGCCCTTATAGCGCACTGGAGGTATTATCGTGTGTTACGAGGCAATACGATCAATCAACTAATTGGTTCCGCGAATAAGGTCAAAGTTCACGCTTGCCGACATTCGGTACCTGTTACGGCTATTAATTTAATTTATATAATTTCCAAAATTAAGGTCCCAGACATCTGAGTAGTTTTGTTCCGACTTATGTCCGCTCTTATTATGAGATTCGGACCTTGAAATTACTTTATTGCATAATGAAGTTCCATTCCACTCGAGTTTCAAAACCTGAGAATCCCCAAATGAAACAAAATCATTATGTAAATAATCACAAATTTGCAAAAATGCAAAAAATTCGGGATCACTTCTAATGGCGAAATGCGAGGACAAGCATATGACTTGAAATATCACATCCCCCCAAAAAATCTAAGAGTTAATATCTTTAAAATACATTACGTAAAATCTTCCGTCTCAAAAGGAGCAAAAATAAATATCTCATTAGGTTTGCAGTAAGTCAGACAATCGATATGTTCTGTTACCTAAGTGATTTAGAAGTAACCTTTGCCATCGGATACTCAAAACCTACAAGATAAGTTTTTTTTATAATATAATATTGTACTTACTCTCTTCGTTTAGTCTCATCCACCTGAACTGAAATGTCAGTCGTGAACACCTTATACAATGTCCACATCGCAAGAAAATTCGTCAGATAGTTGAGCATTTCACAAGATACTGCATGTTATTTCGGCAGAGGCAAGTACATATCTTGAAATACGAGCCAAACAGGAACTTTTACACACAAATATTTAACACCAGATTCAAAGGTCAGTTTTGTGCCACACGAGGCCAGTTTAGTTCAGGTTTGGCCAGGTTAGGTTAGCGGGTTAGATTAAGAAGGTTAAGTTAAGTTAGATTAGATTAAGAAGGTTAAGTTAGGTTATCTGAAACGTTTCATGCTGAGTAAACACGCTCCATTACGTTGCACTTGTTCTGAATTCCAGGCAGAAGCATTAAAAATTTTTTGAATTAGTTTACGATAATCTTGATTGGACAGGTTCTTGGCATTACATTGTTGTTACAATTGTTACAAACGGACGGCAAAACGCTGTGTTGAAGACTGCTTAGTTACATAGGGTTCAAGTAAACACCCTAGATGGACGCAAGGCAGTGTCGGATGAAGGAATGAGGAGGAGGGGGGGGGAGGCACTTGCCCGCCCCCTTAGGGAAATTAACTTTGGAATCTGTTACACACGCTTAGAAAAATATACACTTTCTGAGTGAGTAACGATAGTGGTTCATAACAGTTTTAAAACTAGGCACAAGCAGTTGAAAATTCCTGAGAAGTTCATTTCAACAGCATTATTGCCTCAGAGCTACACGTCACCCGCCATGCAGGAAAATGACCGCCAAGTAACATACTCGCACAAACTCTTAACAGAAACGACCAAACGGACACACTTACTGAACTGCATAATTTTAAGGGAAGAAAATGAAAGCTAATATAAATTATACAGAATGTTGTTTGTGTATTTTTGTCGATTTCCTAACGGTTGAGAATTTTTAACGATTGATCTCTGAAAGTCTAAACTGTATATAATGCATGTTGTAAATTTAATACATGTATAAAAGAGATTAAAAGATGGCCAGTAGTGCAGTTTAATCATGATTGTTTTATTTTTATGCATGACTAAATTTTTAGCGTAATACACTATGCAGAAACACTTATTTAATTGTAAAGATTAGTGTGTGTTTTTTTTCACACGTCAGATATAATATTTTAATTACATAATCCTACACATTTCTAATAAAGATTTGTCATGTGTTCATAAGTAGCTTATATCTGTGTGTATTTTTCACAAACGTAGAGAGTAATTTTTATTTTAAACAAATTTCAGCCGTAAATCGATTAAAGATTCTGTTTAAAATACTGACACTTTCGGAAACATGTTTTGTAAAAATGTATTTTCTTCATTCTACGTCCCACTTAATTTGTTGTTTACAAAGCCGACGAAGAAAAATCTTGAAGGTTAGAGAAATTTTCAAATCTGTGTGTCATCTTTCAAACCTGCATGATTTAATTTATCCAGAAATCCTAAATTTACCGACGTGAGAAAGTTATGAAATTATGCATTTAAAAGTTTGGGGCCTTTTCTCTTTCAGTATTGCAGTATCTTTGCATATTAGATTAATATTCATCACTTATACAGAAAGTTGAGTTGTCAAGGACATCAACTTTCTTCAAGTATTACAGTTCATTTTAAAAATGTTACCTCAGTTGACACACTGATATGTCATGGTGATAGTGAGCCAATGAAGATCACCTACGGAGTCACACAACAGAAATCAAATGGCACTGTTGACTTCTCAATTATGTTCATAATCTGTAGTAAATTCTTAAGAGTACATATACACGTACATTAAGGGCCAAGGCCGCCCAGGGTATTTTGAGAGCCTGGAGCAAAGCTATACTTGGGGCCCCGGATTTCGAGGCCTTTGTGCTCGAGACGCCTTAGAGGAATAATCAGGATGCTCCCGGTTAAGTGTTGTAGTGTTTCGATACTCCTACGCATCAGAGCGACGTCGGGAGATAACAAGAGATTGGTGGAATTTTGGCACTCTAATTAATGTACATTATTGTACTGATAACTTATGATAATGCATTGCAAGTATAAATATTTAATGAGTTAATGTAATGGGTTATTGACTGTTTAATGTGGAAATTGATAATCTCCTATGGCCTCAGAAATGTAATGTGTTAAATGGTGGTATAATGCAAAGGACATATCTGCATACATATTTATGCAGTGTTGTAAATAAGTTATAAAAAATAATTTATCACTTTTAATAATGACTTACATTTTAGCATGAACCTGGCACGCTCTGGTGGTTGTAACACTGATGTCAGAATTCGGATGGAGGCGTTTAATCTATATAAGATTTGCAGGTTAGAGGTAGAGTCAGATCATAGGCTGCACTGTGTTTTTTGTCTCCCGTCTGAAGTGAATTTAAACAAGTGGAATACTTTCTGAAATTGAGGCACTGCGAGTATTAATCTAAAGAATGAGAGGCTGGATAAAAAACTTGGCCTTGGTAGATCGCCGTTTGTGGCACCTACCGAACATGGATTACATGTATGTCTTGTTAGGGTATTGGATAATGAATGAAACACATGGTTCGATATACCCTTGTGCCAGAGGCGATCGCACACACCGCATTTATGCCCGAAGGAATTTTTTATAAATAGCTTGGCAAACTGTTTGTCTGTGCCAGAGTAGTGCGACGACGCTGCTGGTTGCTTTAGTAACAGCTTTGAAGGGCCTGTGTTNGGGGGGGGGGGGGTCATGATTGGTCTCGTAAGCTTTATCTCGATTTCGCAAATACATATCTGGCATCTTCGGTCGTTTTGGTAGCACTCCCGAGGGACCTGGCTGCAGAGAAGTGGTGCACGCGCCGTTTTCGTTCTGCACGCTAGTATTTGGAGCCCCATAACTTCTTTCCTGATGATCCGATTCTCTTAATTTTTTCTTCTCTGTATACCTGCGGCTTCATTCTGCCGAATTTAATAGCGGTTATCGGTTTTGTGGCAGATTTCAACTCGGATCCTTGCCCTTCTTTCTCGGCATGACGCTGTTTCACGAGTTCAAAGCGCAGCTGCTTTGAACATTTTCAGAGTAGATCAGTGCTTGTTTACTTTAAGGAGGACCCTTCCAAGCCCTTTCGAATGTGCTATCACTCGTGTTCGTGGCACTTGTATTTTCGGAGTAATGGCGCGTGAAATAATAAAAGTGCTGCAAATTGCGCTGAAATTTGTCTCAAACTCGATGACGCACCACCGTAAGCGATAAGGCGAACGTTATAAAACAATGTATTTGTAATGTGCGGGCAACCTTGCTCTGTCGATCGGTACATGTTCACGGTCCGGCATGCGTACGGTGACTAAGTGGCGGGGCGAGGTGCGGTACATGCTTTTGTGACGGCGAGTGCGGCGCGCATTACCCCCCGAGCGTGCGAGAGAGACATGTAATACATGTCAAAAGTGTAAAAGTGAATGTAAACACTGAAATGACTATTGTAAATGATATGTAGATAACAAAATTGTTTGTATGCTATAAAACATATTGTGGAAATAAAAGCATAGTCAGAAAAATAGCGTAAGAAAACATAGAAAGTTGGAATTTAGATAGAAAACTAGAAGCAATTATCGAGAAAGAAAAATAAATGTACGGATATGAAGATCAATACTGCCAATGGAATGGTGAATGGATAACCTGACAGTGAAATATGGATTTCGACCAAGGGACCTATTGCAATAGTTACGGCAGAACATTGTTCGGTTGGCTTATCTGTTGCTAGAAAGATATCTTGAGAAGGTGCAGGACGTCATCGCAGTTGACTGTTTCATCAATGACATCGTCGATGTGGAGCGGTTTCCTTGCTGCATCACACATCATGCAGAGCGCCCTAGCTCGAGCACTGGAGATGGAGTCAGCGAGACAGACACCAGCATCCCGGCATGAAAGGCAGGATGCACTTATCCAAGCTGACGATGGAATGCTGCCATTATGGTCATCTACAGAAGGATCTGTGACCAGGAGGTCCACCTTCAATCTCCTAGGCGGCAAAATGCGGAGACTGCATCCCACCTGGCCACCTAAGAGCCCATTGCCCTCATCGACAACAGCAATTATCCTCACAAGGAGTCGGAGATCAGGAGAAAGGTGAGAAACAAAGCCATCAGGAGACCTTTAAAACACTGGTATTGAGCGCAAAAGTCTGTGAATGTAGGAGAAAGGGCCTTACTGTAATTGCTAGCATGTTCAGTGACACATGAAACTAGTGCTATACACATGGAGGGTAGCTGGAAAATGTTACTCTTAGATGGTCGTCGACACAGGTGCTACCATAACAATGGTCAGACCCGATAGCCTTCCCTACAGCAACCACCTGGCAAAAGTTTGGTACAGTGTCTATTTGTTACATAGTCGGTGAAGCCACACCAATGAAAGTAAAGTAGAGAGTACGACTGAAGCTGGTGAACTCAGTTTTGAACACGATATTTACATAGCATATATAGGTGGTGAATGTCTCTTTAGGCTGGATGTATTGTGTATACTGGTGTGATCTTTGGACGGTAACATGGGGGTGCTGCGGGCGGGCGATACAGAAATGGTAGTGTCGACCAGACGAGATTAATCCTTTCCAACCAGTGGTACAGTAGTCTGTTGTCAGTCAGTGATGTTATCAGATACCAGTAAAGTTCTCTCAGATCTATGTCAAAACTATTTGTTGTGTGTTTGAGATTACTTGATCCAACAGATACAAGCAGCAGCCTTCCAGGTGGCATACTTGTAGGAATGACATCAGTCTCTTCGAAATTAGACAGCAGGTGCGGTTTGGAAGCTGGTGTTTTAAATTATTTTTCATGTTCTCAAGGCTCAAAGGTCAGAAAATAGTAAAAACCCTCACCAAAAAAACCATTACAGCAATTTTAATAAATGAAAAGAGGATCCCGAACTGGTGAGAGAATAAGGTGGTAGCTATAGGTACTACTCAATAATGATCAGGCTGATATATCTTGTGGACAAAATAATCTGGGTAGGACGAATCTTGCATACAGGCCCAGACATGTTCACAGTAACAGAGATGCACTATATAAGACGGTGTGTGGCCCACCCTACCACTGCTGTGAATGGCAGGAGGAAAATAACACTGAATTACTGATTAAAAGAATGAGTATAAATCAATAATTAATTTTTCCATATACCATTTTTACATGGAGTAAATTCACTATTAGGAAAACTAGATGAACAAACCTTTTTACCACCCCATACTGAAGTGCACAGAATTAGAACATCGGCTCGATTCAGAGGAGATATATATCCATTCTTGTCACCACAGTCAAATAATGTTGGGTTTAGTGGAATTCCCTCACCAGGAAGGAAAATAAATGTACTTACAATTGGTCCTTCCAGAATGTGAATTCATGGTAGGGTTAAAGGAATCGCATAATACTGCAGAAGGTGCCACTGAGGCTTTAATAAGACCCTTGACGAAGTTAGATGGAGCTACTTCTGGCTTCATTGTCGGAAGGATGTCAAGAAATTGTGCCAGATGTGCTGCAACTATACATTAAGAAAGAGATCAAAGACTTGAGACGACGTCGTCTCTAGACATACAATGCGGGATCGCTATTTGAGAGGATGGTAGTGGATATTCTATGTCCCTTGACAGTAATCTAAACAGGGACTCGATACTTCCTTACAGCTCAGATTATTTCAATAAGTTAGCTAAAGTCATTCTGATTCCAAACCATGGATACTGCTCAGTAGCTGAAGCTCTGGTTGAGCCTTTTTATCTCCGAGATTCGGAGTGTCATTAGAGCCGAATTCGGACCATGCTTAAAATTTAGAAGTGATGTTGTTCCAAGAGCTAGTAAAGATTATGGAAATGAAGAAGACTCTACTTACAGGACACAAAATATATTTCCAGTTATCTGAAACTGCAGTGGAAGCTTTTAACCAATATGTAACATGGAAAATTTACCATACATCATGCTGAAAATATAAAAATGCTACTCTAAACAATGACAAGAAATCTGAAGATAGGAACCATTTAGACTGTTAAAATAAGGACAACCATATGATGGGTTGTAGGCATCATCTAAATATTAACGTGGATATTAATACCAACAGCATTGTTTGTTGTATTCGTGTTTGTGATTATATTTGCTACAAGACATATGGTTGCTACAGCAGAACACCGTATTCCTACTACAAAACTGCTAGTACCTTCAACAGAACAACTTCAACCATATTTGGATTGTTCCCACAACAACTAGGACTGTAGTAACCTAACAGAGCATTCTGTTGCTGCTACTCTCAATGGCAAATACAGAACTATTAAGTACTAGCAAAAGAACATTCTGTTAGATTATAACGATTCGGATTGTTGTGGGAACAATCCAAATATCATTGAAGTAATCCTGTTCGAGGTACTATCTGTTTTGTAGTAGAAACGCCGTGCCCTGCTGTAGTAGCGATTTGTACAGTAGCAAATACAATCACAAACAGGAATACAACATACAGTTATGTTGGTATTACTATCTATGATTACAATATTCAGATGGTACCTGCAACCCATCAGGTGTTTGTCTCCATTTTAACAGTCTAGATAGTACCTACAACCATATTTTTTTCAGTGCGAAGATGGGAACTTCAATACGAATTTTGTTTTTTTCCTGAAAAATGTAGAAATGCTACCATGGATGTATGTAAAAAAACTTAATCATTCGGGCTTTCTAAGTACTTGTATACAGTTATGTAGTAAATTTGTAAAACGTGTAATCTCAGAGTGTTTTTCATCCTCAGCCGGACTGGATGGTTAAGAGACTTAACCATATCCCACAGCAGCATCTGCTGATCTTCTAAACTAAAAGTTAAAATTATTGGCACTCTATGGTACCCTTATTTCTTCTTGAATATCATTTGAAGATCCATAAAGCTATAAGGGTAACACAATCGACGATTTTGTCTGAGAGAGAGTTCAACCATCTAGTGACCTACAGTTCGGATGGCCATTGGATGATGCCACCACCCTAATATATTTGTAATTAATACGAACAAATACAGAAACAAAATAGGTGCGTTGGCAAATGCTAGTACTAAATAGTTCTTATGCAAAATATTACTGAAGCGAGTGCGCACGAATGCGGTGTGTTGTCCCTTTGGTGTAATTTTGTTGATTATGTTAAGCTTTGTTTCTATAAGGCAAAGAGATATACTGAAAGTACACTGAAGAGCCAAAAAAACTGGTACACCTGCTTAATATCGTGTAGGGCTCCTACAAGTACGCAGAAGTGCCGCAAGACGACGTGGCATGGACTCGACTAATGTCTGAATGTATGCAGGAGGCATTGAAATATGTGCCAATTTGAGAAAGGGTTGCACGTCTGTCACGTTTAATGATTCTCGTCAGTCGTCGTTCGTCCCGTTCTTCCACGATATTTTTGCGGCCACAGCGATGTCAAAGATTTGATGTTTTACCGGATTCCCGATATTCACGGCACACTCGTAAAATGGTCGTACGCGAACATCCACATTTTATCGCTACCTCGGAGATGCTATGTGCCATCACTCGTGCGCCGACTATAAAACGACGTTCAAACTCACTTAAATCTTGATAACCTGCCATTGTAGCAGCAGTAACCGATCTAGCAACTTTGCCAGACGCTTGTTGCTTTATATAGGCGCTGTCGACTGCATCGCGTTACTCTGATTGGTTACATACCTCTGTTATTTGCATACGCACGCTTATACCAGTTTTTTTTTGGCTCTCCACTGTAGAACGTTAGCATGGCTTCAGAAAGGCTGGAAGTAACCGTGAATTGACTATAGAATTTCGTGTAACTGCTGCAGAGTGATACGAATTGTGTCGAACATCTGCTGGATAAATCTGTTACTGTCCGCAGTACACAATTCTTAATTGAAAATGTTTAGAATTACAACCTATTGAATAAGCAAGCAATGCTACCAAGCACCGCCACTGTGCGAAACACACCACCATTGCAGACAGTCCATCCCGTGAACGGAATAAAAGTATAAAACGGACTACATTTTGATTATTTTTGGTTATTCCATAACTCTGATCTGAAGCATTAATTTATTTAATGTAGAAGATTTTCCGAAAAAAAAAAAAAAAAAAAAAAAAACCATTATTTCGTTAGACGGTGGAAGAAGACACAATAAGATTAATCCACGGGCACGCTCCCTTTCGTTATACAGCTCACACATTCCGGCAGAATGCTGGGAATTGTCTTCCTTTCCTTGAGAAACAACCCCGTGCTGAATTTATTCATATCTGGGCGCTCTTACTTATGGAATAATCTGGAAAGTACGAGCACAGGTGTGAATACAGCTCTTTACCACGGCACTTTCGGAGAATGCAATTGATGGTAATAACCAGGAAGTGTTCTGGTTATACGAAGACGGTTATTTCAGCGCGAAGACAACTACTTGCGTACTTGAGACGACAGCCAATTGGGTTCGTGGATTATCCAAAGTGAGTGCTGCGGTGTCTAATAATTACCTAGACGATGTAGCAGACGCAGGAAAAGTTCACGCGAGAGTGAAAGAATTCGTGTACTCTGACTGATGTAGAATATTGGACTGACAAATTTAATTATGCAATTGATCAATGGGATCGAATACTGTTTGTTTTATATACAAGCTGTACATCACATTTGCCCTTAGGACTGTTATATAGTAATTAAAACGGTATTTTGTTACCCGCAGGTGTGAATATATTTTAAATTTATCAGGAACTTAAATTTAGCTATTTCATTTAATTAATACCTGTGTCCTTTATGAACCTAGCTGCGCCAACAAATTAAAAATAATGTTTTAGCATCCAGCAAAATTTGTTTAATATCGCTCGCATATGTTCATAACAAATAACAAATAATGCTTTTATAGCTGACTATTGAAATAATACTTCCTTTAAAAAGTGAATTTAGGTAACTAGAGGGAAAATGGGAAGTTTAGCGCAAGGGCGTGGGGCGTCGGAGCGTCGAAGCTGTTCATGCTCTGTCATTCCAGTCCCCCGGCAGTCATCTTGTCTGCGATGTTGAATATCGGTGACATTGACCTTTGACCTTAACCCCGGTGACTTTTGACCTTGAAAACGCCCAAAAAACCTAAATTTCCAAATAATAATAAAAAATAACAAAATAAGTAAAAAATTATTTAAAAATAAAAAAAAAATTAAAATCTTGAATGTTTATGCAAAAGTGGGGACTCGGGAAAGGAGCCAGGATCCGGCCAGCCACCATGTTGTGATGTCACACTACCGCCATCTTGGATATCGATGACCTTGAAATTGACATTAAACATTAACCTTTACCTCGTACCCGTTACCTTGGATGACCTTGAACCTCAAAAAACAGTAAAATCATTTTAAAAATTCCCAAAAAATTTATAAAAATAGCAAAAATTATTTTAAAAATGCAAAAATTTTATTTTAAAAATTATTAAAATCTTTTACAGAAAAATTAAATTTGGAATGTTTTGGTTTAGAGAGGATGCGGAACTGGAGCCTACCAGCCAATATGTTATGATGTCACCCAACCATCATATTAAATCCAAGTTACCTTTAATTTTGACCTTGACCCTATATCCAAAAATGGAAAAAAATATTAAAAAATAATATAAATTTTTTTTAAGAAATTTATGAAAAACTTACATTTCCGGAGGTTTCTTCAGCACCATGCCTAGCAGACGACTGAACCTCAACAATGTTTTTCTTGGGTTCATTACTTTTATTCGCTTCCCCACCCAACAGTGTTTTTTATTGGTTGAATACTAAACGGTCGTTCGACCCACCACTAATGTTTCTCATTGTATTAACATTTCGCTCTCCTTCCCCTTATCTATGGTCATTCTGTAGAATGCTCTCCACCCACCATATTCACTTTTTCGTTTGTCACTATTTTATACATTGCTGGAGGACGCCATCTTGGTTTTTTAATTTTACTTCACCGGGTGGCACTAGTGTATTAATAATCGATATCGCCACCAGGCGAGTTGCCGATTTAGCCATCAGGCCGCAGCCATATTTGTTTTTGTTTTTAATGAATAGGTTGCGCTGTCGGCGCCCTCCATGTTGGGTTCTACTTACAACACTTAGGTGTCATTAATTTCTCGATTTAGCCGCCGGATGAACTGACGGCACTCATATTTATAGAGGTAGGAAAAATCTGTAATTTTTCATCCTATTTAAAACAATATTTTTCAACCAACTTGCTTGACGCGGGTATTTTACTTCCTTTTATTATATGTATTTTTATTAAAATTTTAAAGTTGTTCAATTTAAAAATTTTAATCGTATTCTGGCAAATTAGGTAAACATGAAATAAAACCATTTTATACGCAGGAATTTTCTTATTTAATTAACTTATTACAGTTGCCTACTCACTAAAAAAAATTACAATAATATTCAATATAAATGCATCTCAATATATGCAACTCTGTTGTAGGTTACAGTATTTTATGCATCTCGCTATTCACACTCGTATTGTCCTTGTGCGAAAATATCGTGACATTAATTACACCGAAACACTGTGCAGAGCGGGTTATGTAGGTAACTACACTTTTGAGGACATGTACCGAAGTCACAAGAGACATGCTTGCAACCGCCACCCCTTGCCACCCCCAAATTACACTTGTGGTACCATCTGTAGATGATCGTGCTGCACTAGTGGCAGTAGATGCTGATAGTGATGTAGATATCACAGTTGAAGAAGTCGATGGCACCATACCAATCTGAAATGATGATACCTACTACATTGGAGAAAGTAGATGCTGCTAGTGATGAAAACATCAAAGCTGAATAAGTAGATGGCACTAGTAAAACAGGTGACATCTCACTTGAAGAATAAATCGATGGCGAGAAACCATTGGCGGGCAATATCCACTCCACTTTAACGTAACTGGCCATGGATNACTTGAAGAATAAATCGATGGCGAGAAACCATTGGCGGGCAATATCCACTCCACTTTAACGTAACTGGCCATGGATTACCTGGCGTAGAAGCAAGTCGAGATGATCCACTTTTAACGTTAGCAATCGCCTAACTGAGCCTCTCAGATGACCCCCCCCTCCCCCAAAATTGCTTAAAATATACGCGTATGAAATCCCTATTACGTCGTTTTGACATGGAACCAAACATATTACACCATTATGACATTTTTCGTACATCAACCAGCCAGTCACCGAGTTGCCACGTGATTGCAGCTGGCCAATCGCATGCAGATATTGAGATATTACATGCGGGCAGGTAGACAGGCTTTAGGTGCTTATCATTAATATATACAAATACGAACGACACAAACAGACCAGTACGTCAGACCCTGTGGAAAATGCCCCAGTCAAAGATATTAACTTGCAAGCACGACCCGGCGACGAGGAAGACAACCTAGTGTATGAAACTCAATCAAGTTTCGGAGAAATTTTTCAAAAGATTTTGAAAAAAAAAAAAAAAAAAAAAAAAAACGTGTGCATGTAAACTTAATTCATATCAAAAAACTAGTATGAAATTTATTGCAATATTCAAGTATTTAGTTTGCAAAATTATTTCACCATTAAGTACATTTCACTCTCGTACAGCGACGATGACGAGAAAACCAAAGTATCCATTTTTTTTACCTTCGCATACATGGAAGCACCTCGATCGCACTACACAGTATGCGTACCGTCAGCAATCGTTCCAGACGCATAGACTGAGAAGGGATGCAGGGCATATATCGTACGGGAAAATTCCAGCCCTTTTGGACTGTAATAATACCATATTACCTTGTGTAAGAGAGTAGAAGTCGATTTCGTACAGTATACGCAGGATGGAAATTATCGACGCCCGAAATCAGTGCAATTTGCTTCTGAATTCATTTCCAAACAAGCTTTCATCACCAATCATTCGCCATCGGTAAACCTAGTCGAGATGTAAAGGAAAGACTGTGAGTGCGAAAAAAAAATAGAGCATATTACAGTCAGTGCATTACCATGAAATTTGTGAGTTATGTTAATTTATTTCGAATGCTAGAAAATGAATTCTTTATATCAATTTTGTTTTATTATAAGAAATGGGTGTCAGCTGAGAGGCTTAGTTTGACGACGACTAACGTGAAAGGTGGATAATCTCAGCTAGCTTCTACACCAAATAATCCATGGCCAGTTACGATAAAGTCGATTAGATATTGCCCGCCAATGGTTTCTCGCAATCAATTTATTCTTCGAGTGAGATGTGTCCTGTTTTACCAGCACCATCGAATTCTTCAGTAGTGACGTCTGCGAAATATTCAATGCAACCATCGAACTTTTTGGTTGATGAACCTAGTACACTATTGCCGGCGTTACCTGCTTCTTTAACTCCAGCACCTACATCTCCAACAGTTCTGTCCGAGTCTTTGCTTGAACCATTACGTCATCATCTGTGTCTCTTTTGTGATAAGTCATTTTCTTTCAGCCACAATGTACGGCGATATGAGCTCTTTAATTGTGCCAAAAAATCCCTGTTGCATGTATAGTCATTGTTGTGTGACCAGTGCGGTAAGCTTTTCAGCCAAAGAAACAATTTATTTAGACATTCAAAGACCTGTAAAGGCGAAGTGTATTTCTCATCGGTACCTCGGTATCAGGTTTACTGCAAGCAGATCTCTTGTGACTTTGGTACATGTCCTCAAAAGTGTAGTTACCTACATAACCCGCACTGAACAGTGTGTCTGTATAATAAATGTCACGATATTTCTGCACAAGGACAAAACGAGTGTGCCGATTGCAGGTATGAAGGCGGGAAGGAATCCTCCCGTATTTTTCTTCCCTCTTCTCTTGGGATTTCGTCTCGCTTTAAGCGCCCCCATGCCCATATTCACCTTGGCTCTCTTCGCGTTGGAAACACCCCATGCGTCTTTTTTTTCACCGAGTCCGGTCCGGTGTGCGACGTATTTCGTCCGCCAAATGCGCGATTATCTTGTCTGCCTGGTGCTTAGCTTGCAGATCCTTGTGCTTGGAATAGGTGATATCGTGCCACTTACAAACCTCGTCCAGCGTGTTGATGCCCATATCGCCACATGCCAACCTTTTAGCTAGCCTGATTCCCCGTCAGCAGAACCTGTATCTGGGAATGTAAAGCTTGAAAGATAGATTGTTGATGAGCATATTGACGATCCCACTTCCAGATTTGATCTTTCTTCCATGAGTCATCAAACACTACTGTGTTTAGAAACAATATATACCCGACCTTTACATTTTCGTTTCAGTATCATGGAGTTATCAAGCAAGATGTTAGTCTNTGTTTAGAAACAATATATACCCGACCTTTACATTTTCGTTTCAGTATCATGGAGTTATCAAGCAAGATGTTAGTCTTCCCGTCTGCATCACCGAAGAAAATGTGGAAACATCACACGATGCGCGGCACGGCATGCTGTTGCCCAATACCATGAGGGGATTGATTTGCAGACCGTCAGATTGCGGCAAAACATGCATCCTGATGAGTTTGCTGGAGGAACCTGATGGTCTTAGGTTCGAGAATGTGTACCTGTACTTAAAATCTCTCCAGCAACCGAAATACTAGCATCTAGCATGAGTACGACATTTTGTGGAAGACCTATGCCTTTTCCCTTTGAGTAATAACGAGGCCGTCGTGCCACAGAGCCAAGAATTGTCAAACTCCATTTTTATTTTCGACGAAGTGGCTTGTGAGAAACAGACTTGCCACCATGAGTACTTTAGCATGGGACGGAATGCGAATGTGGACAGTGTGTACTTGAGTCAAACTTATTCGAGTGTGCCAAAACAACTTCTTCACAATAGTGTGAAATTCCCCATGTTATTTCGCATATACGATGCGAACTTGCAGCATGCGTACAATGACTTCGTCAATATAAACATGGCATTCACAGAGTTTAAGGATTTGTGTTCTTTGTGCTCGAACGAGAGCTCGGCATTTGAGTGATCAATAAGGATTCGCTGGTACATAATAGAAGGTACAGGCATGGCTTCGATCATTTTATAGTTAGACGCCAACCATGAGTCACGATGTCATTTCTAAGTTCGAACATGGTCTATACTCCGATGGTGATGGAAAAGGGTCCATGGAG
This sequence comes from Clitarchus hookeri, assembly GCA_002778355.1. Classification (NCBI taxonomy): domain Eukaryota; kingdom Metazoa; phylum Arthropoda; class Insecta; order Phasmatodea; family Phasmatidae; genus Clitarchus; species Clitarchus hookeri. The sequence goes on from NQII01006177.1 coordinate 96,257, forward strand.
GCTCACCTCACCACTGTTCACATGGGTTTGTCACTTCTTGGGCAAAATATCGAGAGCATGATAAAAGATGTGGTGGAAGATTTGGTGGCCATCGACTGGCATGCAGGGGGTGCGGAGGCACGAATATTAGACCGGATCAATCTGTCGAATGTGCAGACACGGGAAGAATTGAAGGCTCTCCAACATATTAATGGAAAAGAAGTCCGGAACAGTCCTAATCGGAAGGGGTAATCACTAGGGACGAAAACGATTTGCACCGATTGATTTTCTGCTTGCGCGAGAAAGGAAACGAACACGAGAGCATGCACCAGATGTGGGCACCCTGATCGGACACTACATCGCTTCCTACTCCGATCGGAACAGTGAGAAAACACACCGCTTGTGACACCCCAATGAAAAATTGTTTCTCGGAAACAAGGAAGTGATGTTTTTTCCAGCAGATGTGATGCAGATCGACAAGAGCAAGGTGAATCTGATGCATGGTCTGTGCGTTATTTTGTATCGTAGGCGTCCCTAACATTACACCGAATTGAATTTNGCAAGGTGAATCTGATGCATGGTCTGTGCGTTATTTTGTATCGTAGGCGTCCCTAACATTACACCGAATTGAATTGGCGCAAGTACCATTGCCTGCTACAGTCCAGTTGTGCTCATTACACAAAAAATTACTCCTCAATTTTGCGATTTAAGGACATGACTCATGAGAAATTCGGCATTATCGCGAGACTGTTTCCACGATTGGTNGCAAGGTGAATCTGATGCATGGTCTGTGCGTTATTTTGTATCGTAGGCGTCCCTAACATTACACCGAATTGAATTTGCGCAAGTACCATTGCCTGCTACAGTCCAGTTGTGCTCATTACACAAAAAATAACTCCTCAATTTTGCGATTTAAGGACATGACTCATGAGAAATTCGGCATTATCGCGAGACTGTTTCCACGATTGGTNACTCCTCAATTTTGCGATTTAAGGACATGACTCATGAGAAATTCGGCATTATCGCGAGACTGTTTCCACGATTGGTCGAAGCTATTGGATTGAGTCTGCTGCTGCAGAATATCGATGCTAAAAACAAGATAGACTATGTGTTTTGGGATTATCCGAACTAACGCGTATATATACTACAGACAACTTGTCGCACACTTACAAGATTATATCCATTATTGAAGCACTCACGAATCTGGCTAAGGCGTTAGATGACGAAATATGCAGTATCTGGAGAATTGCACAGGTCGGCCAGAAGGAATTATCCTCTGAGAATGTACGTCATGAAAGGACTGGACTGGACTACACTTTCCAATCCAACCTGATCAAAATGCAAGACTTTTCTCGTTCGAATAAAGGCCACCACTACATTTTGACCATAGTAGACACGTTTTCCATGTATGCCTGGGCGAGACCGCTCAAGTCGAAGAATAGAAGTGACATCACCGAGGCCAATGCAGATGTGTTGAGAGAAGGACGCGTACCGAAAAATTTCCAAACCGAGAATGGCAGGGAATACTTTAATGCTACTTTCTGTGCTCTGATAAAAAGGCACCACATAAATCACTATCCCATGTACCCTGGGCTCAAGTTTAAAATCGTCAAGCGTTTTCACCGGACTCTGAAAGCTAAATTGTGGATACATTTCACGGCGAATGGAAACTACAAGTGACTTGACCTACTGCCGAAACTCGTCCGCGAGTATAATTCTGCTGTTTATTCTACCACTCGCATGAATCCCGAAGATGTCAAGGACGATTCACTGCTTCGGACCGTGTATTCTATTCTAACTAGGAGGGACCCGCGCAAGCCTAAATCCAAAATCGGTGACCTGGTGCGCATATCCAAACAGCGTGGCATTTTCCACAATGCCTATAATCACAATTGGTCTGCGGAACTGTACAAGGTGTTGCGTATACAACATTGGTATCCACGCATGTATTACCTCGAGGAGTTACGTGGCGAACCCACTGTCGGAGGCTTTTATGCAGAGGAGAAGTTTCTCANCCACGCATGTATTACCTCGAGGAGTTACGTGGCGAACCCACTGTCGGAGGCTTTTATGCAGAGGAGAAGTTTCTCGATATTTATTTGGTAGAAAAAGCGCTGAAACGGCTTAATGGACATTTGTACATGAGGTGGCTCGGACACTTGAAGCTTGACGATTCCTGGGTCGACGTCAAAGAAATTCTGAAATAGCAACTATGATTATTTTTAATCCATGTTACGTACATCATTTTTAAATTAAAAACCTGTTTTACCTTTATTAACATTAATTATATTCTTGCCTGTCCTCATATGCAAATCTTGCNCCACGCATGTATTACCTCGAGGAGTTACGTGGCGAACCCACTGTCGGAGGCTTTTATGCAGAGGAGAAGTTTCTCAATATTTATTTGGTAGAAAAAGCGCTGAAACGGCTTAATGGACATTTGTACATGAGGTGGCTCGGACACTTGAAGCTTGACGATTCCTGGGTCGACGTCAAAGAAATTCTGAAATAGCAACTATGATTATTTTTAATCCATGTTACGTACATAATTTTTAAATTAAAAACCTGTTTTACCTTTATTAACATTAATTATATTCTTGCCTGTCCTCATATGCAAATCTTGCAGGATTGGAGTTAGCTAGCTCAGCGAAAAAAAAAAAAACTAACACTACTATTCACGTGCAAGCTGACNGAAAAAAAAAAACTAACACTACTATTCACGTGCAAGCTGACTTCGTCTATTTGACAACGATCAGTGTGAAAATGGCGTGGAAGCACGAGTGCAGTAACCTGACGCCATGCAGGTGTAGACCTCATGGTCATCCGACACCAGACACGTGCGAAAACGACTTGAAAGCACGTGCGCATGCATGTGTGCAATTACCTGACACTGCACAGGTTCGAAAACGACTTTGAAGCACATATGATTCCACATGTGCAGTTACCCGATACCGCGCAGGTGCAGACCTGTGGAAACGTTAACATTGCATTCCTCCTCNTCGTCTATTTGACAACGATCAGTGTGAAAATGGCGTGGAAGCACGAGTGCAGTAACCTGACGCCATGCAGGTGTAAACCTCATGGTCATCCGACACCAGACACGTGCGAAAACGACTTGAAAGCACGTGCGCATGCATGTGTGCAATTACCTGACACTGCACAGGTTCGAAAACGACTTTGAAGCACGTATGATTCCACATGTGCAGTTACCCGATACCGCGCAGGTGCAGACCTGTGGAAACGTTAACATTGCATTCCTCCTCCTCCCATTCCTGTCCGCCCCCTCTTCCTACTTCGCAAAAGCCATGGCGAACACTTGCNCCTCCCATTCCTGTCCGCCCCCTCTTCCTACTTCGCAAAAGCCATGGCGAACACTTGCGGCCCTGACCTTCAATACGGTCGTGTTGTAACCGGATTCTTGCAGGCTGATTCGCACGGGATGCAGAGATCAAAGTCAGTTCGTGTGCACTTGGCTATTAGGTCGACAACATTTCCACTCTTCCTTTCCTCGCAGTGGCGTATAGATAGGCCTGTTATGACAAGCGCCTTGTGAGCCTGCCCGCACATCCTGGCGTTGGGTAAGTTTTCATAAAATGCGGAACTGAATACCAGCTTTTTTTCCATTAAATATTTATTTTAGAAAACAAAAAAGTATTAATATGCGCATTATACTAAACAATAAATATGTATATCTTACACTGAAAAAATTATTAACAGTTAAAAATACGATTGGAACTCTTGGAAATCCAAGGTACCAGAACGAAATTATTCAATTTTTTACACATTTTTTAAATTAAACTAATTTTTTGTTACTGGTTTAGGTAAGGGAGGAGAGGGGATTAATGCGTCCCCCGATTGACTGGCTACCAAAGTGGTGGTCTAATATAATTAAGAAATTCTTATAAAATAATTTATATTTAATTAATCTAATTATGGTCTGCAACGACACTCTAAACCTATGTAATTATTAAAAATCCAAGGTGGCAAACTGACACTCTTTANTGTAATTATGGTCTGCAACGACACTCTAAACCTATGTAATTATTAAAAATCCAAGGTGGCAAACTGACACTCTTTTTTTTTTATTAATATATTTTTTACTAAAACATTTTTTATTAAATATTATTTCTGTGGTTACAGGTTGCTGGAATGGGNTTTTTTATTAATATATTTTTTACTAAAACATTTTTTATTAAATATTATTTCTGTGGTTACAGGTTGCTGGAATGGGTGGCCATGGGTTGAGAGCAACGAGGGGAAAGATGAACAAGGCCGTCGGCAGTGCCTGTGACATCAACCAAGATGGTGGACTTATCCGACCAACATCGAATTCGGTCAACGTATCACTAGCAATTGACTGGCTAAATAGGCACTGTATTACCAAACCAATAATTTGATGAGAATTTTGTGATACAATTTTTAAAACGACTATTGTTGTATTTTCAGTTGCGTCTCGGGATTCGTTCCTTGTTCTAGGTGCAGACATAATAAACGACACAACAAAAGTTTTCAGACTGGCGTGGGTACTATTCTGCAGATTAAGGATCCGGTATAGTGTTTATANATAAACGACACAACAAAAGTTTTCAGACTGGCGTGGGTACTATTCTGCAGATTAAGGATCCGGTATAGTGTTTATGTTGGTGTTTTATCAATTTAAGAATGGAATGTAAATATTTCGGTTGGGAAGAAGAAAACTTTATATGCAGCAGTAAACGTGATTCCAATTTACTACGTATATTTTTCTAGCAAAGACNGGTTGGGAAGAAGAAAACTTTATATGCAGCAGTAAACGTGATTCCAATTTACTACGTATATTTTTCTAGCAAAGACAATTCTCCTTATAATGTAGTGTAATGTAATCTTGTGTTTTGAAGTTGAAGATATAGAAAATATTAGAATTGTTGAGCTTTTTCAGCTCTGAAGACAAATTTTCGAACAGATCGGTAAGTATAACCTCAAAATAATTTAAGAATGGAAGCTCCCATTTTTGTACGTTTTTTTTCTTTTTGCTTTTTTTTTCTTTCAATATTTGATGGAAATATTTTGATTTTCCGTAAAGAAGGGAGTTTGAAATTAACTTTATCCAAAGCTATATTAAAACACTGTGTTCTCTCGTTAAACACCTACAAATTGAACAAATATTAAGAATTTAAATTAATGAGAAAATATTGTTTCTGAGGGCTCAATTTTCAACAGAAGAATATTCATATATCTCGTCATTTTTTGGCGGAAGGATACAAGGAAAGTAAAAAATAAACTAAGTTGAGCTTTCAAGTAGGTTTCATTAATCCTTGAGGAAGTTAACTCTTTGTAGTTACCAGTCGGCACGCGGTGTAAACTGTGTCGCTTGAACTAGCAAAGCAGGGCAGACGAACAAAACAGTCCATTGGCGGTAAAGTTCCTATTTTGTGCATGCCTCGTGTTCGTGCCTGGAACCTAAGGTTAATCAAGTGCACTGTTCTAATTCCCGTATATTCACAGACGTTTTAAAGGTAATGTACAGTTTAATGTACAGAAGCGCGATCCGCAATGACGGAATATTGATGCGAGCTTCATAAATACTAAATATGGAGCGCCTACATATTTACCATAGCTTCCGGTTTCAGGGGCGAATAATGCCGAGTCCACACAAAGTTTTTTTCGTCACTGTAACGAGAAAATTATCGTTTCTGCGGCAGTTAGGTTGTCCTAGAAACTTAGGCCTGTTCCTTCAAACATCAAATAAGAGCTTCAGGCCTGTTTAAAAATTAACAACTCATAAATCATTCAAACATTATTAGAAACTGAAAAAGGTAACACGTTTCTGTAAGTANCTGTTTAAAAATTAACAACTCATAAATCATTCAAACATTATTAGAAACTGAAAAAGGTAACACGTTTCTGTAAGTGAAATATTTAACTTAAAAAAAACGGACTCCGAAATGTTGTATTTTTGTTAAAATATCTCTCCAGAATAAATCATTTTAACTTTTAAAATTTTTTTACATAGTTAAAATGCTCGCGTAATGACAATTTAAGATTTTTTTTAGGTAATCACTTCTTTAAAACTGAAAGCCGAGAAATAAATAACTTCCCCATTTACAGAGAGGCTCTGTAAATCCACGGAAAATTCTCCGCTATAAAGAGTGTCTTTTGTTGCAAAAACAACGTGTCCGTAATTTTACGGAGAATCTCGGAGAATATCTTATGAGAATTTTCCCGTAAAATGACGCATTTGAGTCCAACGTCTCAACGCTGAAGCGTTCGACTCGATCTCTTGGGACTTTGACAAACAACGTTTTCGTTTTTGGACGCGCGGATTCCCATCCGGGTAATATCACGGACGCTGCAGTGGTGCNGAGTCCAACGTCTCAACGCTGAAGCGTTCGACTCGATCTCTTGGGACTTTGACAAACAACGTTTTCGTTTTTGGACGCGCGGATTCCCATCCGGGTAATATCACGGACGCTGCAGTGGTGCTGTATATATTTCGGTAAGCCCCAGTACCCTCCCTTGCCATCAACCCTCTCTTTTGATCTCATTTAAATTTCATAGACTAGAGCTGCGAGTCTCACAATCGACGCCAGCGTCATTTCTCCTGATTCATGCACTGAGAAAAGTGAATCAAACGAAATTAGTTTGGCGCAACCAAATTAATCGTTTATAAAGGGGCAGTAAAATATTTTGTCGTTGAAACAAAAACTATGTTGCTGTTCTTATTTGGTTGCCCCGAACGATGATTTGGTTGGTGCGACTAAAGTTTTGCCTGACTCCACGCACATTAAACAGTTTCGGTTAATATAAAAAAAATTGTAATCCCGGACGTGATTCGGACGTAGACCACACGCGTCCGAGTGCTGCCCCGTAGTAACCTCAGCTAAAGTGACTACTGATAAAATTGGAATGATTTAAAATAAATACATTTCAAATACCGGGTGACGTGCGCAAATAATAAATATTTGAAATTTTAAAGCTTTGCATTTAAGTTTCATGTTAAGCTTGTTTTAATAGCATGGTTAACCATTATTAAGCTTCAGTAAATGCAATAACAAACGCTGTTACTATTACAATTGTCACACAAATTACAAGCAAACTCACGGGCTGTGTTTTCGAACGACGGCAATCAAATGGGCGGCAAAACAAATATACACAGTAGATTCAACAAAATGTTTTGGTTGACAGTCTAATTACTTGTATCGCAACACCGAGGTTCCGTTTATTCGAGCGTCCATTTTGTTAGATGAACAAAAAGTTATTTTATTTCTATTCAAGTTTTGTTTACTCAACAAAATATTTTGTAAGAGCAACTAAATATATTTTTGGCCCTATACAAACAAATGTATCGTTGACTGTTCTCTCAGTTTGTCGGCTGTCTCTAACTCAGGCAAGTCGCTCACAAAACTTTCTCTCAAGAGTGCGCGAGCGAATTCGGAGGCCAACGTGTCACACGAGGCGATTCAGGACGTTTATGTTCCTTGGAAACCGTTATTTCTGACAGGCTCATTTGGCGAGGAAGTTTCGCTGGCGATTTTTCCGAGTCCAATCCTCCGCATGAATAACCTATTTCTGAGCACCGAGCCGAGAAGTGGTTCGAAACCTACTGCATTCAGGAGGCCCCTCTTAACCATGCTACGCGGAACTCTCGTCGTCTACATACCCAGGCGTTAATCTGCCAATAGGAACTTTTCCCAAGCACCATGCCAACGCTCAGCGCAACTCAAAGTCCTACGGAAACACAGCTGACCACGAGTCGTGTTTCATTTCAGTCGTGCATGTCTACGGGAATCCAAAGCCGATTGGGATACCTTACGAGCAGGATCAATTCTTCATCTTAGAAAAGGTGGTTTTAGTATTCGGTGAGAAAGCTCCTTACCTTAGTTTGTGTATTATTACGCTAATACAACGCTTCATGTGCGTTATGTTAAAATAAAATGTGTGTAAGAGGAAAGGCGTGTATGGCTGATAGGCACAGTCATCCTAAATGTAGTTGTCCGCCGAAATTCAGGGAAACCTTAAGAACTATTTAACACTATTAATAACATACAAAAAAAATTATGAAGTATATTCATCTAGTTTAGTGCCAGGAAGTACCACTTTTACAAGCCACAAGGATATTTTATCATTACGCCGTAGTGTTGGATAGGTAACTAAAATATTAGAGTCAAATAAAACAATAGGAAGTTGAGAAATTATATAAACTGTTATACTTCTATTTCGAAATTATAAAAATGCACTTTGAGTTATTATCGAAGCCATGGAAACATTTTGTAAAGGAACACGATTATTCAATTGATTAGTAGTGACAGTCTTTCTGAAAGTTGGACATTTAAATAATGGCTCCGGACCAGACCCAGTGAATCAGGTAGGTCAGGGGCCATGTTTGTTTACGTTCCGTCGCGTTTTTGGGTACTGAGCCAGCTAAAAAATGTTCTTAATTGAAAATATATCTTAACTTTCTACGTTAACTAAAGTATTTAATAAATTTAATATGCGAATCGGACTTTGCTTAAATTAAGCAAGTGATATTATTATTTCAATGTAGTTCCTTAATGTTGTGTTTGAGATATATTAAGTATAGCATACAGACTACGTTGGCTAAGTTAAAATAATTTACAACTTTTACTTATGCTAGACTATTTTAAGCAAATATAATTAACGTTAAAATACACCAAAGTATTAAAATTATTATTTTTTTAATCTCACTCTTCTATTTTAGAATTTAACTTAACAAATATTTATAAATGTGATTTACATGATGAAGACGGAAAATAACGATAGAAAATATCAGACAATTCACCCTTGGTTTGCTTGCTCCCACATTCCATATTTCTCCTCAAACCTTTTGCTAAATGTACTGCATTTCCTCTGGAATTTGGAGTACGTAAGGAAAACGTTTTAAAATTAAAAGTTCTGAGAATTTCCTCATCATTATCTAATATCAAAATAGAAGTAACATTCAGTAAAACCTGCTCCCTGCCCTCAGTTCCACGAACAGCTGGCGCAAATATCCTCTCGTCACCTCTAGTCGAGAAATCATATCAAAGTCCCAAATTACACACTTCGTGAAAACAAACACTACATTTAAACTACCAGAACGTAATTTAACTTTTTAGGATTTAATTTATCTTGATGAACCTTTTGCCAAAAGTAAAATAACTGCAACTTATTTACAGGAAATTCACACTTTCCATCTTAGAGCTATAACGTTCAGAACAGGTAAATTTTCGCCGCGAGAAAAGAAACTCAGGGTAGCTATAGTCTCCGGTGTGAGTCGATCGCAGAAAATCCATAACATCTTTGAACGAGAGGATAAACAAAGATAAGCTTGCGCCTACGTGTGTGCTGGTTTGCGGGTTCGTGACTGCAGGTCATTTTGGGACAGCGCAGCTAGCCAAATACTATCAAAATGCTCGTAGACAGGTCAAAAATGGGCGGATAAAACTTTATGTACTTCTTCCATACATACAAAACTACAATTCAGTAATGATATTGTCTGTTCGACTGTGTTCGTTCTTTCTGTGTTCTGTCTTTCATTTCAAAATTTTACCTTAAAACATCGTTTCTTTCTAGTGGCTATATTTAATTGAAAAATTGCAGACAATTAATTCGGAGCACACCGCTTTGAAGCTCAAACGTGCTGTAAATTAACTTAAAGAAAATTTTCAAATTTTATTATTGCTTGAAAGCGAACATTACAATTTTCAATATGTGGATTTTGTGACGTAAATAAGAAACCTCATATTATACCGCACTACTGCAAGTTGAGGAACTCATGGAAGACAGAAGAATGAACCCNGACGTAAATAAGAAACCTCATATTATACCGCACTACTGCAAGTTGAGGAACTCATGGAAGACAGAAGAATGAACCTATTAGGTTGACATTTTGTGTTAATATATGTAGGAGAACAAAAACCCCCCCACTTAGAACATTGTGCGGGAATGTTTTATTTTGGGTAATTTTGGCGCGGACAAGTACATTTCGAACCACTGTGCGACTCCTGAGCAATAGAGGGCCGTTGCTCTGCGCAAAAAACTAAAGACATTAAAAATTAAAGTGAATAGTATTAAACTTATTAATTATTTCAACCATCCCAAAAATAATTTGCACCCCACGAATTGTCACGTTTCATCTACCAGCAGTTACTATTTCGCTCTTATTAAATTTTAAAAATTTTGACCCACGTACTTGAACAGGAAAAATGATAGCAGTATTNCAGTTACTATTTCGCTCTTATTAAATTTTAAAAATTTTGACCCACGTACTTGAACAGGAAAAATGATAGCAGTATTTTTGTTTGAGGGGTTATGGATAATAATCCCAGATTAAAAAAAATATATTTACGTGCCGGTTTAAACGTAAGAGGTGTTTAAAGAAATTTTGTAACACACGTTCTTCCAATTTAAAAAGAGGGGCGATGAAGGCACAATACCGCTTAGACTACATTTGAACCAAATTAAATTATTGCCGGCATAACAGAAACAGTCAACATGATTGTACGATGGATGGTAACCAAAGGGAAAGGGCATGTTACCAAGAAAATCGTGTTTGATATAGTATTATTTCACAAAAGGTAATATAGTAAACAATGCAAATGTTAAGNCATGTTACCAAGAAAATCGTGTTTGATATAGTATTATTTCACAAAAGGTAATATAGTAAACAATGCAAATGTTAAGAGAGTGGCTTTTGTGCTCATCATCACCACTGCATCACTCACAAGTAACCATCGAGTGGGGCTGCGGTGGCCTAGTGTTCAGTCTACTAGCTTCCCACATAGGCGAACCGGTTTCGNCATGTTACCAAGAAAATCGTGTTTGATATAGTATTATTTCACAAAAGGTAATATAGTAAACAATGCAAATGTTAAAAGAGTGGCCTTTGTGCTCATCATCACCACTGCATCACTTACAAGTAACCATCGAGTGGGGCTGCGGTGGCCTAGTGTTCAGTCTACTAGCTTCCCACATAGGCGAACCGGTTTCGAATCCCGGCGGGGTCACTCCCCGTATTTTGCACGTGGGAATCGTGCCGGACGATGCCGCTGGTCGATGGGTTCTCTCTCGGGGATCTCCCGGTTTTCCGCCCTGGCATTCCTGCGCCTCTCCATACCTCGCTTCAAGCTTGTCGACTCTCAAGACCCCGATGTCAAGAGCCGCCCAAATCTTTCCACTCTCCACCATCGAGTGATTGTGTGATTTTGAAGCGGGAGATGATCGTACTCAGGATGTCCCTTCGCCGTTAATGTCAATGCATTCTCTCCCGTCGTAAAACAGAACCTTAATACAAAGAACATTGTTCCAATAAATAGGTTAAGTATTGGAATCTGTGAGGGTAGATTTTAGTTGTCTTTTCATTTGGATTCGTCACTAAACATGCATATTCGTAAGTTGATATTAATTATGTTTTTTGTTATGTTCTCTAACGGCTAAATACCACCACAGTAGTGGTACACTCGAGACACATTGATGGAATGGGGCATCTTTCGTTTAGGTTTTAATTAACATGCCCCAAATTTATAAGGAATTTATGTTCCATTTTTTTTACAGAACGATGAGATACCCAGTTTTTATAACTATAACAATAATAATTAGGTCTGTCAAACTCCTAGGTAAAAGCTAGGTTGCCCGGATATTAGACAGTAAAAGAGACATCCTTCATGGCTAGTCTGGAACAATTGTAGGAACAATCCGAAAATGGTTCAAGTTGTTCTGTTGGAGGTACAGTCTGTTTTGTAGTAGGAGCGCAGTGCTGCGCTGTAGCAACCATAAGAACGGTAGCTAATACAATCGCGGACAGGAATAGGGCCATTTTGTTGGTAAAGGCTGTTCACGACAAAGTGAGCGCTTTTGAAATCAACCTTTGAAAAATTTCATTGACTCTACCTGCGAATATTTCGACGGGCTCACTGACAGGCACACACCCTGTGAAGTTGGCAACGACGACGCGACGGAGAGAAAGTATTTCCATGCATTAACACTGAGTCCGAAATTATTTCTTTTACTTTTCGTTTGCTAGTGCGTATAAGAGTACGAATTAGCACATTTGTGAAATATTTACTTTTTTGGTAGTATCACAGCTTCACTTTACCGACGCATGAATAAAGTGATACAGCCCATGACAACGTTAGTTTCACATGCGGGGGATGAATACACAAGATGCATACAAACAGGGCTTCCGACAGTGCTCGTTTTACCGTGAAGAGCCTTTATTATTATCTATGTTAATAATATTTATATGCTACATACGACCTATCAGATGGTTGTCGCTATTTTAACAGTGTATATGGTTCTTACTAGTACGTTTTTCCTCAGCAAGTCTCTGCTGAATTCCCCCGGATTATGGAAGCTGGATGCAGACAGTGCTCTATGATAGCACTCCCCGCTGGACCGGCAGTTCACAGTGCGGTAGGACGTCCTGGCGTTGGGAGATATCGTCCAGCGTGTCACTGTAACCGCCTTCCCTCGTCTTGTCCCGACGACCACAGCGGATGGCCGGCGCGCGGATAACTTTGCTCCAACCCCCCACCCCTCCACCCCATCCTGGTCATCCACGCCTGCAAACGAGCTGGCGCGGCATCATCCTGTCGTCCCTTCGCGAGCAACCCCCTTCTTCAACCCTTCGCCCTTGTGCTCATTATATATTTATTGCGTCGCGTCGTAGTCGTTCAAACGGTGCCAACGCTTCGTTCTGACGTCCACCTGCGGCACCCTTGCAAAATTGACACCCTTTGCCCTCCACTCTGCCATGCGTCTTCATCAGCCCGCACAGCCGAGGTGTAGGTGCAGTCTTACAGATGACCGACCACGAACCTTCAACAATCCACTGGTTCACATATGGTAATATATTGAATACTAAATCATTCATTAATTAACGTGAACGCGCTTTAATGCAATAAATAGCTTATTAAAGTCGAGACAGTTCAAAACCAACAAATTAAAAAAAAATTAAATTTCAATTTATATGAGCAAAGCATGAGGAAAAAAATTATTTAAACACGAATTAAATAAGGGTATTTTGATCTGCGACCAAGTAACTGCCGTAAAGAAATTTCTTTGAAGTACAAAGCGCCTCTCAAATAAGCAGAAATTTTTACTTAAACAAAAATAAACTATTTTTTTTTTAAACGGTGATGCTCATAACAAAGCTTATTTTCAGCTTCAGCTACACACTGCGCTAACAAGTTTTGTTTTCGCATCAAGTTCCGTAATTTTTTGGTGGGAGTATACTGTTATTGTTTCTTTGTATCTAAACTGTAAGGTTGAAATAGCAATTTTTAAAACAATTTTTAGTGTTATTCCTGAATATTACAGCATATATTTCTTCAAATAAAATANTTATTTTTTCTTTGTATCTAAACTGTAAGGCTGAAATAGCAATTTTTAAAACAATTTTTAGTGTTATTCCTGAATATTACAGCATATATTTCTTCAAATAAAAGAATTAGTATAAGACACTAGGTAAGAATCCACGCTTCTTTAATTGTGACGGAATTTTTTTAATAAACGGAACTCTGTTGGTTACACGCCAATTATTTCAATAATTTTGTAAGCAAAATACAGCCAATAGGTTTTAATTAAAGCGTCCATGAAACTAAACAAAACGTTTTTAAGAAATTTAACTTTATATTTCGGTGTCAAGATTATTTTATAAACCACTCTAATATTGTTTATTTACTTTAAAATATTTGCATTAGAGTAAGAACTTTCTCTCAAAGTTTGGTATTCAGAAGTTTTTAATTAAAAGAGGTTTAGACTGTTCACTGTTTTAGGGGCGTCCGTAGTTGTTATGCGGGCCTCATTAAAAGTAGTCGTTTCTATCCAAAGTTTTCCAAACTTTAGATTATTTCAATGTAAACCTCTTGTTCAAGACAGAAATGAAAGTCGGTATTTTGTTTTCCCATTCATAAATTTAGTTACTGAAACATAAATGTGGTCGACGAAAAGTGTAAAAGTCAGCAAAAATCGCCGTGAGTAACCCTCTGTTTACGATATTTACTCATCTGTAAAACAGTATTTCAGACTATAGCGACCATGCTGTATATTTTCTGAAAAGATTGCTGTATAGTTACAGCTTAAGATTCTGGGAAAACAAAACACAAGCGAACCTTGTTTATTTATGCTACTTTCTTTTGCCGTCGCTATGCTTCCGTATGGCCGAAAGTAACCTTTAAGGCTTTTAGTATTGTTTACTAGGGATTCTCCTTTATTGAGCACTTTTGGAATCCTGGTTAGGATCTATTTCTTCTCATTTTGTATCCTTCCGCCACATGTAAATTTAGCATTGTTTTGAGTTTTGTCACTTCATTCACGAGTCACCTAAATGAAACCGTGGATCTGATAGGTGTTTTTATAAGTAACTAATAAGCAAATTCTAATTCTAAAGAGTATAAAACAAGATATTCTATCTTCAGGGAGTCATTAATTTAAACATTGCGCTCTCAATACAACGTGGCTGTTATGGTTTAGTGGTAGACTACCTGCTCGTCACCCGCCTAGACGAACCGGTTTCGACTCCCGGTGGGGTCGCTCTTGGATATTCGCACGCGGGAATCGTGCCGTATGATTCTGCTGGTTGGTGGGTTTTCTCGGGGATCTTAAGTTTCCTCCACCCTTGCATTCTGGTGCTGCTCCATTCCTACCTCGCTTTATCCCCAACGGGACCGCGGTGGCTAAGCGGTCAGCCTGCTCGCCTCCCACCAAGGCGAACCGAGTTCAATCCTCGGCCGGGTCACCGGATTCTTGCATGTAGGAATCGTGCCAGACGATGCCGTTAGTAGGCGGGCTTTTCTCGGGGATGTCCCGTTTCCCCCACCCTTTCATTCGTGCGCCGCTCCATGCTGAACCTCATCGGCTCTCAATACCTCGCTGTTTAAGAGCCGCCCAAATCTCTCCACTCCACTCAATATAACGCCAAACCTTATTAATTATTTTCATTTGTTCGCTACCAAATTAACTGGGTGTCTGCATGCTTGTGTGTGATACCGGCAGTGGTTGTTTTTCTTTCAAAGTTTGATTTTAAATGTGATCACTTATCCATGAACAGCATTATACATGCTGTATTCTTCCATCGCCTTTATCATTTCGGCCCTGCTGAGCCGATCCTCCATCCATGCACCGCGCCTGAGGCGGAAGAGGAAATCACGACCTCCGGAACGGAGAGCGGGCGAGCTATACGTCCGGGGATCTGAGGAGATCGTAGGTTTGGCGGAGCGTGGGATCGGGCACCTGGTTTGCGGCCACATACGACCTCGAGCTATCGGACGAGAACTCCACGGAATTGCGAGAGTCGATACGAACGTCGGTGCAGTAACCCGTCTCGACCAATCGCCCACGGACGACGTATCTAGGTCCAAGCTGACTAGATAGCTGACTAGGGCGGCAATTTAAGTACAAATTTGTGTCGTATAAGTTTAATATATAAAAAAAGTAAATTTAAAAATAATTTCCATTTAAAAGTTATTGTTGAAATAAAATTATTAAAGAAATTTTTTGATTTAGCTTTTGGCAGTACAATATTACACACAACAGGTCAAGCTTGGCAACAGGATACACAGCAATCGTGAATTTAATTGCATTTACCCTTATAACAACTGATTCTATAATTTAGTAAATAAGAACTGATGTAAATCATTTGTCATCATATATCTCCTTCTTACCCACTATAAGGAGGGAGAAGTGGCTTGTACTTTATGCAACACACACTGGCAATAATTAAATGGGTTCCATTAAGCAATTTCCTTAACTCGAATACCGTTTGGGCTAAATTCACAGGCGATTTTCCTCGCGCTGATAGCAGTGAGTGGGTGTTTCGTGAGTGAGTGAAGAGGTTTGGACGGCTCTTATCAGCGAGGTCTTGAGAGACGGTGAGAGTGAAGCGAGGCGAGTATGGAGTGGTGCCGGAATGAAAGTGTGGGGGAAACTGTAGATCTCCGAGAAAACCCACCGACCAGCGGCATCGTGCAGCATTATTCCCACTTGCGAAGATCCGGAGTGAACCGTACGAGGATTGAACCCGGTTCGCCTTGGTGGGAGGCGAGCAGTCTAAACGCTTGGCCACCGTGGCCCCTGGGTGTTACGTGGTCCCCGCCTAGACGTAGGCGTAACACTCGTCTTGAGTGATATTGGAAAGTAAAAGGAGAAGCTTACACCAGTATGGGTGGACGGGAAATCGAACTCGTTTCCTCCAAGACTTGAAGTGGAGTATGTAAGCACTGTGCCACTTATTTCTTGCAACATTTTTCAAAGCAAATCCTAAAGTAATTTATCTGCACACAGTAGCAACTTCACATCTTAACGTAAACAGTGGGCTGGCATTCTATAATGTTAGAAGCGAATCAGGGACTGTACAATTTATTATTTAATTATTAGGCTTTGGAAACACTGTTTTGTTTTAATAATACATATCTTCGTCTTATAATACCTTTTATATTATTTCCATTCATTTTTTCGAAACATTTGTGTAACAATTGATATAATTGTAAAATTTATATATTTAATATTTCTAGAGTGTCAGTCGACTGACGCATTATTTCTTTTAGTCATGTCAATACTAATGCGTACATTTTAAAGAATAGCATACGGTTTGCAGAAAGAACTAAACCTGTTTTTAGATATTAATTGTGCTTTATTTTACGATGTTTTACAATATTTCGCGTGCTGGAATCACAGAAAAGACGAAATGGAGCAACATTCACGCGACCGAATTTTAGTATCATTTTCTGTATATTTTATACAGCGTCTGGGCAGGCGAGTTTACTGTACCTGAGCCCTTCGGGTTTAACAGGAGTGTAATCCAGAACAACACACGGTGTGCACAGCCCCCAGCGCTAGTATTGTCTCAGATCAGCCACAAAGCCACTTCAGGTGTTAAGTAATCCATGACTTGCCCACCGGCTAGCCCCATAATGTCTGTGCACACCGACAATGATAATTAGCATCACCGTGCTTTAATTGGTTGCAGTTGAATGCAATCCAATAGAAAGATGACGCTCTTTCCAATCGCGGTGGTTGGGCATGGTTACCAACCTCGCCTGTCAACAACATCGTACAGAGTTGAATCTGCACGCGCCACCTTGATGGGGCCGAGGCCTATCCAACCTCTACGAACGCACTTCGTAAACGAGTCCTCTTACTAGGCAGAGTAGACCAGCGTCCCTTCATTAAAGAGCATCAACGCTTCGAAACCGGGTCTGGGGACACGCTGCTTTTATTCGCCAAGGGGTACTCGAGTGACAAGAGCCCATCACCAAACCCAGCACTGTGTGTCGTGGGGGTTCGGTGGGAGGGAATGCCCTCTCCCCTCCTTTGTCTATGCTACTGAGGCCGCACGGGCCGACCGTTGCCGCCCTCCAAGAAAATACTCGCCTCCAGGCCTCCTCCCAGCGGGAGGTTCAACCAGTGCCACCAAGAGTCCGACCTGCGATCAGCACGGCTAAAGACCGGGGCTTCTCGCTGATCCCCTGGGTTCCCACGACTATCCCGTGCACACTGAACCTTCACCCAGGATAAGCCCAACTCCTCCAGGACGCCAGGCAGTCCCTTCTGCGGAGCTCCGCCGCGCCGAGATCTACCCGAAGGGCCTCAGTCGGGGATGTGCACTCGCCTCGCGGGTCGGCACTGCAGGCGAGGAACATATGTGCTGCTCAAATTTGTTTCATTTGGTTTTGTACACGGTTGTGTGGAAACCGGTGTAATAGTAATGTGTTCGTGTTTCCAACGTCACAAACAATTACGTGAGTAACGCGCGGATACCAGTTATTACTCAATGAAGAATTTGACAAGTGGGAAACGACGCGCATCGGAAATAATTAAGAATGTACATAACAAGAATTATGCGCGAATTTAGGGTATTGTTTCTAAAGATATAATGTGCTTGTTTGATTTCAAACCACTGTTCACAAAATTACATTTTATCTAAACTTTCTTTTTTGTTCAGGAATACTGGGTACATTTTGAAGTTCGTTATAATTTACCTTTAATAATTATATATTATTGACGCCACATTCTCTTAATTCTCGTTCTTAATCCACAAACAATATTTAACTCATAGGTCCAGTTGGTTTTTGTGTGTGTCAAATTTACAATTATACGGACAAAATACACACTTATGTTTTCTAAATTTAGGAATTTTTAATATAATATATGTGAAGGTATGGTAAGACGTTGTACTCAATGCTGGACCCCATGAAATGACAACAAGATGAAATAAAACAATTTGTGTGTTGCCAATCCTTTCATTGAACCAATGTCTACACAATAAGGCGGTTCAAAAGTAAAAAAATCAATTGTTCTTCATTATTGAAATATGACATATGAAAAAAGAGCGTTTCCCCAGTGTTGCCCCATTAACAGGACAAGACAGAGTACATAGAATGTTCTCCAGAAATACACATTTTTAAACATGAAATAACAAAAATTCTTCAGTGAAACTTGTAATATTAATATTCAGAAAAGGCACAGATATGAAGAGCGTCCTATTCCTCACTTTCAACACCTTGTTACGAGTTGTGGTCAGGCCCTTAGCTGAGCGGCCTGCCTTATCACACCTTTACTTATTTATCCAGTACACGGGCCGTGATTGCTGAAATTAGTTATGAAATCGCAAACCACAGAAACCCCCTCCATCGGCCAGTAAAGGGGGACAACGCAGCCGATATAGGGCAGTGTAGTCCGTGGGCGGTGTCTTTAGTCGTCGGGCCATTGGAACGAGAAGACCACTGAAGATGGGTGTGTTCGTCCGTCGACTTGCGCCATCTTAATCAGCCTCCAGAATCATGAACAAGGTAGGGACTCTCCAATTAGGATTTACTCAGAACGTGGCTGGTTAAATCTTTATAAAATAATATCATTTAATATTTCAGTGTATTTGTATAGCTCCCCCCGTTCATATCCAATCATATTTATATTGAAATAATATTGTACAACCTTAATGTTAAATAAACCTCTTTTATATAGTGTTCATTACATAACTCTTATCAATAACTTGTTACGCCCCTATATCCCCGTTAAGGATAAGTATCAACGAAATACCAAAATCATAACAGCTTGCACATGAATTATGCGTCCATCGTGTGCAAATACGGCACCGAATCCATCCTCCTTCGGAGAAATCTTGACAGTACAGGCACTAGTCATCTTCTTCTACGCTGTCACTGTCACTGGATATTTCCTGAGTCACACACCAAGATGATGGAAGGATACTACAAGTTTTCTTTTTTGAACTCATTGAGCGTGTCCTCTTAGCTCTCTTCTTTGTTTGACGTGGTCCTGGATCAACTAATTTCCTCTTGGGTGCTGTTTTATTTTTTTTATCTCGTTCTTACATTAGTTGTGCTTTGTAAGGTGATGCAATTAAGACATATCTTTCCACGTCGTTTCAAATATTTTCTTTTGTTTCATTGATCTACTTTTGGTATAGACTAAACCACTTCTGGGCTAGCAACTTTAAAGTGTATAGGCTAAAGCGTTGATTCTTCAGCATTTGATGTCGAGGGGTGGCTTTTTTTTGAAGCAGAAGAAGTTGCGGCACTTGACTGTAAGGATTCGTTAATGTCTTTAGATATTTGAGGTGCAGAATGCTGAGCATAGCAGATTGAAGCTGTCTCTTCTGAAGCATCATCGAGAGAGACATGGATGTCGGTGGTTTCAGATGACAAGAAATCCCCTTCACCGAACATGTTGCTGTCAACTGGTCATATTCCACATTTTTGGAATGTGCATTCAATGCACTGCTCATGGTTGCTGACATAATGTACGTATAACCAAATAATGAGGCAACCTGGTGCAAAATAACTTTCCCAGAATTTGTTCGTAGCCATTTACGCACTTCATAATCATAGTATTTGCTCAAAGGTTTCAGAATGAAACATCGAGTGGCTGGAGGCGGTGGGAGCAATGTGGTGGTAAACATATTAAAGTGACCCCATTTTGTCTAGCCAGGTCGATCAAGTCCAAATTCTTCGTGTGGATCTTATTACCATCGAGTACAATGAGTATTGGTTTCTCCTTTGATGATCCAGTGCAAGCAAGAAATTTCGGAACAGAGTTTTGAAAAGTTCTTCAGTGATCCAACCAGTTTCATGCACTTCTGCTGTAGCACTAGGGAGAAGACCAGTCTCGAATTCCTGCTGCATTCTTTTTCGGGGGGAAATGAATGTCGCGTCGGTGGGACATAAGAACCAGCGACCGAGAAGCAAATTACAGCAGCTGCTGTCTCACCTCTATCTGCTGGCGTCACAGTGCCAACTTGTCGACGACCTTTTAATGCCACTGTTTTAGTATTACCGTTCGGGTTTACAGTCAGCCCAGTTTCATATACGTTAAAGATCCTATCGCTGGTTAATTTAAGGGTATCAGTTTATTTAGAAAGAAGATCAAAACTTTCAGCGCAGTGACCTTATTAAATCCCATAACCCATACTGTTGCCTTTTATTCAGGTTTTCTTACAGACAAGGTACGATAACGAGCCATAAATCCTCTGTTCCAGTCTCTTCCAGCTGAACAGTCCTCTTTATTAAACGGGTGATTAATATTGTTTCGTTCGGCTAGTTGAAACATCACAAAGTTCGTTAACTGTTAGGCCGAATAACTGTTCTTCCATTCTTGTTAAATAACTAACCAGTTTGGCCTCCTGTTCTTCATTAGAAAAAAAATTTATATGTCCCAGCATTTTTTGTACGGAATAATCAGGGTTACTTGGATTTTTTTTTTCGTAACATGGCGTTCCAAAGTCGCCTGAGACACATTAAACTGACGAGCAGCCTTGTAGTAGCCCACCGACCCATTTACAACTGCTTCAATAGCTTCTTGCATTGACACCTGCGACCATTATTGTCTGGTAGTCGTCCTTTTATATTTACGCACCATCTGTAACATAGTAAAAAACGAGCAAAGTTTAAAAATACCTCTACCTGCATAAGATATTTGGTATAACATTTAAAATAAAATCAAACATGAACCCGTGTAGTTGTTATGTACAACATGCCCCATCATGCCCCACACCTTCTTGCCCCCATGTCTCATTTCAAGGTTACACCATTTTAGCACACAACCTGTGCAATGAAAATAAAAACTAAGTTGGTTGTAGAAGCTCAGATGATTGTGCTGCATTAGAGTATAAACAAAGGTTAAAAATATTTATCAAATTTTTATTGAAAGGAGCTAATATTAAGTAGAAATGTTGAAAAACTGCGCTAAAAATGTACGTACCTTCATGAAAACCACGGAAAGAACGACGCATGGGAATGAACGCCACTTGCCGCCTAGCGAAAGGCTAGAGCCTACTCATGAAGTTCCATCAACATCCGCTGGATGTCACCACAAGCTGGACGAAAATACCCGCTACCCTGTCTTACCCCGCTACCCCGTCTGATCCACCTTCCACATTCTTATGGTATTTTTAAGTGTTAACACTACAGGTTTGGCACTTACGTGTTATCGTAAAATACTCACTGTAGTAATTTACCAAATAAAAGTAAATTTCACATCCTGTAATGAAAGAGAGAAGTTAAAATCAGTAAGGGACGAAACTATTTTCTCTGTTACCCATTAGCAGGGACAAATTAGACTTCCTAAGTAGTTTTGATATAGCGACTGCACTGTTGCATGCTATTTGGAGGCCTACTAAATGCTGAACTGCGTTACGAAAAAACACGTAGTCTTTGAACTATCTACGAACAGAACTTTTGTCACACATTACTTATTGTATTTATTAACCTGGAGCATAAGGCAAAAACACTTTATGAATATTGTTATATACATATTGCTGTAACAAGTTCATCACAGAAAGGTGGTCAAAATGTATTGTGTAATTAACATAAACTAATAATTTTTATGAGGCATGGCCTTTGAAGTTAGATCTGAAACATTATTTTATTATAATTTTTACAGAAACTATTGCTTTATGCTTATGGGACCGTTCGCAGAACCCTGTTTCATCCTTTACGCACATGTGGTTAACAACTACAGTGATTGTTTGATAAATTAAGTACAAGGTGGAGGGACCAGAGGTGACAAATGGCGAGAAGAGCTACAGCATCGTGACATAGATGATGCTACAAACCCTTTGCTAGAGGGGTGTACATTGTGTTTCCTTCCCAGACACAACTTGACAGTAACTTGTCGTGGAGAGAAGTGAAGAACGTTACATAGAGCTGATCCGTCATATCAGACTGATTTAATCGTTGGCAGCATTGCACCCAGGTGTTGGCAGCCGTGCGAAATGGCCCATAATGTTGGGAACCAAATATGTTGACTCCCAGAGGCAATGAGTTCCCGGCTGGAAACTAGAGTGAAGGGCTGAGCAATAGACGAGCTCGACAGTGGGATGTGTGTCAGTTGAGTCGTTTGGGACGAATATATGTTCTCAGCGTGGGATCATAAGTGCATCACGACTCTAGAAAGTACTCGAGATGCTCTCAAAAAGCATTAGAGACTTTGATCCGCCTGTGGGGCAGTGAGGATGATGGACGTGTTAAGTGAGACCTAGGTGTACTAAATAGTCCTCTTGAACAAAAGACGGTTCTCTGGCACAGCTTGCACCCGTATTCTCGCGACCAGAACAGCCTAAAACTGGTCTTTAAGCAGAGGAGTCACACCTTTCTTTCCTCTAGATCTTCCTTCTCGTGACCTTCTCGTGACCTGAGTGATATTCTAGTTCCTCTTTGATCAGTAGGCATCGGATGCGCACGATCTCTCCCAGTGCCAGACACATAGACTCCATCACCCACTGCCAGTTCTTCGAGCGTAGCAGTTCGTCCTGCAGGGAGGCCCGTGACCAAGTTATCTCGGGCAGCATGCAGTCGAGTTTGGTGTTGGTGTTGTTGTAGACCGCTTAAGAGCTGTCTTAAAAATGAATGGGGTCTCAGGACTATGACTGCGAGTAGGACAAAGACTGTCGCCATCAATAGTGTGCCTGCAAATGGAGCCCCTGAGCGTCTGGCACTGGGTTGCCAAGTAACCATAACATTATGTGTACTTTATAACGAGATAATATTGTACATTTCAAAAATAGATGTGCTGCTATCGCGCATTTTAGTTTATAGTTTTACTTTTTCATTTAAGGAAGAGATAATTAATTCTTATGTTTACATGGATATAATACCTCCATCCTACAACAAACCTAGCTGTGTCCCAGAGATTTGCTACTGAATTTCGTCTAGAATGGTGTGTGTCAGGAACACGGTTAAGTGAACTGAGATATGCGACCACTGCAATACTTGTCGCTGTGACGAAAAATTTCATGGCAATGACTGTATTCGCCACCTACATATATTTTGAACGAAACTTCTTAAAAAAGAAGGGTGATAGGTTCTTAATTTCAAATCCTAACTAATATTACAAATGCGAAAGTGTGTTTATTTGTTTGTCTGTTTGTCCTCCTTTTACGTCGCAACGGAGAAACGGATCGACGTGATTTTATGTACAGAGATAGTTGGAGGACCGGGAAATGACATATGCTACTTTTTATCCCGAAATAATATCCCATTCCCTCAGGAAAAGTGTTTTATTTAAAATAGCGCTCGTGGTACAATGCTACGTCAATGTAAGTTGTTAGTGTGGGACTAAAGCACAATGCCGCACAAAAAAGCGATATAGGCCCTAAACGGAACTCTACAGGATATAAGAAACAATACAGCCATTATGGGAGGAATGGTTGTATTACTGGCTGGTGATTTCCGCCAAACTCTACCGGTGATTCTTAGGGGCACACCTGCAGATGAAATCAAAGCCTGTCTCAGGTCGTCAAGCTTATGGGCAAATGCCAAGAAATTCAGCTTGACGACAAATATGAGCGTGCACTTCTACAATGACGTTCATACCGGACATTATGCTGATA
Organism: Clitarchus hookeri; assembly: GCA_002778355.1. Taxonomy (NCBI): domain Eukaryota; kingdom Metazoa; phylum Arthropoda; class Insecta; order Phasmatodea; family Phasmatidae; genus Clitarchus; species Clitarchus hookeri. The sequence goes on from NQII01006177.1 coordinate 120,057, forward strand.
CACTATTAAAAATTGGAAATGGGCGTTTAGAAACAGATGCTTATAGCTGTGTGTCACTATCGGGGGATTTTAGTAATTTGTTGCAGAGTGATACGGAACTGATTGCTAGCGTTTACCCAGATCTACAAAGAAAGTAAAAGAGCGATTCTAGCACCAATAAATCGTTAGTGCTCTGTTCTGTGTTTATGATCAGTGTGTGTCTACTAACAAATACCGTTATTTCTCCGTATAAGTTTGTTACTATAGCTACTCGAGCAACATTCAATGACGGAGTTTTTCACCTTTCACTCATTGAAATTGAAAAGCAAGTGCAGACATTGTCAGGAAAAAGTATAAAAAGCATGGACTTTATTTAAAAAAAACCTAAACAATAATTCTGTAGTACACGCGAGTGGAGCCGCGAGCATAGCTAGTAATTATTAAGTGAAGATTAACAAACAAACTTCTTTGTGCAGTTACGATAAACCACACAGTTTAAAACGTACAGAACTGAAATGTTGGCAGCTCAGCAGCCCTCGTTATACTCGAGTTAATATGGTTTAGCACCACAAGAGGCACATTCAGCATGTGTCCACAGTAAACTTTTATGTAGACTGCATAATTAATACATATTATATTTATGCATGTTTAAATAATATGTTGCAAACTCTTGTAATTGCGGTAACCAGTACCACTATTTAAATAAATAGTTGGAATGTCATACCCATCTTCTTAATTTAGATGGTATATCGCCGCCTGTTTTTCTTTTACAACTTTTGCATTAACCAAATAAACCTATATGGACGCAGATTCCCTTTCTTGTGTAGATAATTAATTTTATGGTTATCACAGAAATTCTTTTAAATCAGGTATTAAATTTCACCATTTGGTTCTACATGCTGTCGACATGAAGTTGTGTGTGCTCCCCAACTAATAGTTATTCATTTTTCATGATAAAAAGTGACAGCATTGATTTCTCGAAAAAAGTGTTAGTTAGGTTAATAACATATAACGTACTTATTCGTTACTTTTTATATAAAAAATTATCTGCTGTACATTGATATATGCGTCAGAGTAGTGAAATACTGGCCTTATACAAACTACGCGTGGAAACCGCAATCATGTCAACAAAATGTTTTCAAATTGCGATAGATTTTCCAGCGGTTACAGATCTGGTTTCCATTTACACATTATCGATGCACTCGGCATTTCAAACTAATAACTTTTTTTTTTGTAATGTTAGCGAATTAATTTCGGCTTCATCCCCTCTTACTCTTTATAATTTACAGTTTGTCGATTTTTTTTATATACTTAGATTTTATGAAAATATATTAACGTTTCTGTTAGTAAAATTAATTGTTCTTTAGTTTAACAAAAAACTTTCTAGGGCATTAAATTTATTAATTAGAAACAAGAAAATAGTTTTTATAAAATGGGACCACAAAATACAAAAGAAAACAAAGAAATATGCACTTTTACACGTTACGTTATTTATACAGTAGACTCAATCCTGAATCAAATATACAAAACAGAGGTCTGGTAACCTCGAAAGTCACCTTTAACTTTTGATAACTTCTTGGCATCTGCGCCTAATCAAGTTGACTAGTCTGTCTCGCCTCTCACGACTGATGCTTTCCCATTTTTCAGACACTACACTTTTCAACTCCTCCGTGGAAGATACATTTCTGTCGTGTACTCAAGACTTAATAAATGCCCATGAATGTTCAATGGTGTTGAGGTTGGGAGTCTGAGGAGAAGTTTCCAGTTATTTTAGAATGTTCCAAGTTAACCATTCTTCATTACGGGGTTCAAGTGCCAAAATTATTTTCAATATTTTAAGGATAATTCATAATTTTATATTGCATCAAATAGTTCATTGATATAAGTATCGAAAACCATCGAAAATTAATTTACAAAAATTAATTACAGAAAATACAGGAATTTCTCACTTATAGGTTTTGGCATACATTTGACTACAATTCGAATTAATTTTTAATGCAATTAGAATTATATCAAAAAATGTCATGGAATTTCTTTTAGTGGTTTGGCCATAATTTAATCATAAGTTTTGCAATAAAATTGAAATCCAAAATAGCCAGAAGTTAAACCTCAGTCGCAGACTGGTTCGTCTGCGATTGAGGTTTAAGTTCAACGAAATTTATTAATGGCGTTCCTTAAAAAAAAAAAAAAAAAACACTTGCTGAAATTAACACTTTGATTGTATAACATTTTGAAATTTGTTTGGCACGTGTTTTAAGGTTAAAATGCTGATAATTGTACTAAAAAAGTATGGGAGAGTTATTTTTATACTGATTTGTCATTTTTATCAAATAGTTATTGATATTGTACCGCAAGACCGCAAAATATCTTTAAAAATGCAGAAACAACTGTAGCTCTCGAACAGCCTTAAGACAAGCTAAATGCTTCGGGTCGTTGCATGCGTGGCACGGAATTCAAGGCTGTGCCGGCATTGCAGTAGTACGACCGATCGAACGAGACCACATTTTTTTCAATCGTGTTACTTGTCACGGAGATTTAGTGTCAGCGCAGACCTCCTTGCAAACGTTACAACGCAGTTTCGGTCCTTGTACCTCCATGTGTCGGTCTGATTTTAAAGGTATATTCGTGTCAAATATGTCTCGCCTTGTATTGCTGTGTTTCGAGTACATTAGTGATGCATGACGAGGAGCTTATTCCTTTAGTGCAGCAACAAATAACTTTTAGGGAAAATGTCCGGAAAACTTACCAGTTATTTCTTAAAGTTGTCCAGAATTTTTTCCTAAAAATTATTTTTGGGCTGCAACACATTTGTTCTTGAGTACGTCTTAACTTATAGATATCCACAAGCACATACAATCATTTATGTGGGTGCAGCCATTCTAGAAATGTTGGTATATCGATATAAATAGTCTATATATTTCAACGATATTTTATCAAAATATATGTAATTTCCAGGTATCGTAAATACATAGTATTAAAACGTTCTTTTAATTAGTTCTGTTTTGAATATAAAAATTGAATTAAAAATTACTATGTTTTCTTTGGCAACGTGCAACAAAAATAGGCGGTACATCATTCTGCAATGCTACGTGTCCTTAATATGTAATATTCCAAGCAATTTTATATTTGTGAATTTTATTAATACATAAAATATCGAATTCCAATGTACCAAAAATCAATATATTCCTTTCGATATATCGTTTTGTAAAACGATACTTTTATAAATAACCAAATATAACCGATAATTTTTTTCCGATATCAACGTCCCTAAGCCATTCTCTAATTTACTCAGCGAGGCTCTGGCAAAGGGCCTCGCTCATTGGCCACTACATGCTGCGAAATGTTCTCTAATGGCTGGGCTGTCGACTGGTGAGTAGGATACCAGGCGCTGATTGGCGAGCGGTGCTCTAACGTGTTGCTGGCCAGTGACGCCATTTTGCCGGCGTGTGCGGCTGGAGTTCACGCTTTAAGCAGCTGTTTCGCCTTTGTATTCGGGAATTCTCTCAAGTAAGTATTCGTATTACAAATGTGCTGATTCTTACACTTGAAATCATAAAAAAAACGGAAGGGAAAATAATATCAGTATTCACACGTGCATCGGAAGGTTAAGGCCACTTTACCACAAGTATTAAAATTTATGGGAGTGCAGTTTACCTGGATACCATGATGGCGAAATTCCCCTTTTCCTACTGGCTAAATCGATTATTATTAATTACAGTATATAGTGCTTAGCAACCAGTGAGGAAGATACAATAAGGCAAAGTTAAAACCTCGGGTTTGTTGTCCTTTACCTCTGATGCACATATGTTTACCTTTCACATTCAATTCAACGTTAATACATGGAACTAATTTCTCTCCTTCTTCACTAACATTACTGGGCGCAGGCCAGTGTGCCCGTTAAAATATATGCTGATAGTAGCAGTGACATTTTCCAAAGATTTACACCAAAAGTGGTCTATTAATTGCGAATAGCCTGCGCCGGTCTAGTAGTGTGTATGATAGTTCATTAAAGAGCGCGAAACATGGAGCGCACTGCCGGTAGCTAGTGGGGTTTCTTGGAGTAATCCTGCTTCCTGTACCGGTGAATTTCCTTTTATCCTGTATTGCATGCGTCCCCCGTTTTAAGATATCAATGTTCGATGACCACCCTGAAGCGGTATTCATAACACAGCGACGCAATGAACATTCGCCAGTCGGAGTGCTGGCGACGGTCGTCAACAAAGAACAAGAAAAAAAAAGGATAGTTTCCTAAACATTAGAGCTTCTATTTTTGTATTGCAGTTTAGTGATTCATTCTAATCGGCGAACAGTATTAAAGATAAATGTACCGTTATCATCAATAAAAAAATTAATTTTACATCGAGATGTTTACTTCCGCAAAGTATACTATGTTTGCAGTTTTTTTTTTTTTGCGTATTGTTATGATGGCGTGGCAAGCCTTAATTCTACAGCCTGCCTGAACGCTCCATGTGACGTGTAAATGTGACCAGGACATCGGGCGGCGGGTTTCTGCAATGAGGACGCGCAGTTGCACAAACCCGGAGTTAGCAGAAACCCCCCTCTGCCGGACGAAGGAGTGCGTGGTGTTGCGATGTCACGCGAGTATAGGCCAGCGTGACGACTGGAAGCACTTCCGTCCTCGTCTTGGGGCCGACCAAGGGAGATGTTCCAGAGAGCCGGAAGGACATCGACGTGTCGCCCGCCAAANCAAAGTCCGCCTGCATGCCAGCCTTCCGCATCACGCAAGGTGGAGAAATGAGAATTACATAAATTAAACTCACATTTAATCAGCTCCTTCGAAAAGTTCTAAGAAATTATAAAATATACGTTGTTACGTAATATCTGAATAATAATTAATTTGAGAAAGGAATTAATTTTGCTTTAATTATAGGGTAGATCTGAACCATAGGTTACAAATCGCCCCAAATAAGTATAAATATAAAAATAAACTCCCTTTAATAACATTGCATAGTAAACTTAAATTTATAACAGAATGTATAAAATAAATAAAAGACATAGACACTTTTTATTTTGTAAATTTTTATATTAATATTTGATTTTAAATTTACAAGGAAAATTTACAATATCTAAGTAAATTATGAGATACAAACTTGAAGATTATGGTATAAAGGAACAAAATGACAGCAAAAAGATAAGTCTGCAACGGTGACTACCGCCGACATTCTGTTGCTCAATTGTGAATAGCGATCATAAACTGCCGTTGGCTGTCGTTTTCGGCCGCACTGAGTCGCTGTATCGTGAATTCTTCTTAAGGATCTTTTATTTTAACTGTCTTCGCCATAGGACACACTTTCTGCCCATGGGCACCTCTTCTCCCGTGTGATGCTTCGCCCCAGGGAAGTAAGTTCAACCAATTTTTCTCCATCATCTGGTCAACCAAGCGAGGTAACGCAGTGATAAAACTTCGAACTCGCATTAGGGAGGATTTGAGTTATAATCCTGGTCAGATTATCCTGATTTCTGTTTCCATTGTTTCCCTAAATCACTCCAGGAGAAGGTTGAATTGGTTCCTTACTACAGGCCATGGCTGATTTCCTCCCCGCGCCTGCTTCTCCGAGCAGATTGCTTCGTCTCTAATGACCTCGCTATCGACGACACGTTAAGCCCTACACGCCTATAGCCTGTTCACGGTAAACTGAGCATTTTGAAAGCCCTGCTTATGATCTATTTGTATGCACTTTGTGTATATTCCTCGACGGTATATATAATAATTAACATCGCCGTGGACCTGATCACTTTATTCATGTATCGGTCAAGAAAATTGAGGAATTATTATAAAAGCAAATATTTTACAAATTTTATAAAAGTGCTCAAATGAACGTGGACAATGTATACCTCCTTATAGGCTGTTCAGATTCGAGCACTTTTGAAAGCCTTACTTAGTATACACTTTTCTTCTCATTACGTGTCCTTCTGCCTTGTATAAAACTAGCCTTTTCCCGAAATTTTGTCCTTGTGGATTTCGTGATTTCGCCACAATATTTAAAAAAAAATAGGTNAATGTATACCTCCTTATAGGCTGTTCAGATTCGAGCACTTTTGAAAGCCTTACTTAGTATACACTTTTCTTCTCATTACGTGTCCTTCTGCCTTGTATAAAACTAGCCTTTTCCCGAAATTTTGTCCTTGTGGATTTCGTGATTTCGCCACAATATTTAAAAAAAAATAGGTATGTCTTTAAATTAGAACACAAATTAAAAAAAAAATGGAAAGTGGAATGAAATGCAAGTCAAACAATCATATAGTTGTGGCTGCTATGTTTTGTGACGGAGGAACCTTCGTCACATGTGTGATAATGTGACAACGTTTTAATGTGCAAGTTTGTAAGGAGCGTTCTTGTTTTCTAGCACATGATGCTCGACGCCAGCCGTCGCTCCTACAAGCAACACACTGGTGCCTGGCGGGTTGTGGCCCAAAGCTCTAAAGGCGCTTAGCCTGCGCGCCAAAGAGACGTATCAGTATTGGAAACAGATTGTGTCTTTGTAAAAAAAACTTGTTATTGGTTGTTGATGTCATGCGTTTGCGATTGTTCTAGAGGCCTGGCCCACGACTCTAGGTGGAGGGTTCGCCGGATGGGTTCTAGGTCGGAAATATAAGACACGTGGCGAGCTGGAGAGGAGTAGATATGGGTACCAGGTCCCCTGGCACTACCCAGGGGTCCTTTAACAAAAACGACTGCTGGCTTAGCCACAGAGCAACAGTTTGAACTAGGGCCAGGCGGGACAGGCTAGCTGTCCCCAACCTGGGTGCTTAGAAATGACATCCAATTGGGAGGACAAGAACCCTCACAAGGGTTTGTACTTCCTCCGCGCTGAGGGAGTAGCGTCCCGGTGATGCACAATGGCGGAGAAGAGTAGATCGTGGCCGAGCTCTCAGGGACTCAGTCTGCGGCTTAAGAAGCGGCTTAGCAAGGATTCATCAGGTTTAAGTATGATCGGGGCTCAGTCTTCACAGTGAGTTCGGGACTTAGTTTTTTTCCTTCACCAACATAAACTTGAACATCAGGGGAACAAAGAAATGGACTTAGTTTTTAGCAGAAAGAAGTCGGGACTTAACAAATTTTTTGCCGAATCAAACGTACATTTTACAGTAATGAGTTGGGACTTTGCATTTTCTTGCCGGAATCGTGGACTCAGGTTTTGGTGATGATTTAATCTGGGACCTAGAACATTGTCCTGCTTGAGCGCGGACTTAGAAGAGAAATGGGACTTAGAGATTCGTTCTCTAGACAGAGTGTTCGACGTAGTCGACGCTGCTCCGAAGTTACCCTAGTGGGGTAAGGGATTACGAAGAATGGTAAGCGGAAAACCTTCTCAGAAGCTCCAAGCGAAGGGACTCGGGGACACGCTGGAAGTGTCCGGAGGAAGAAGTGCGGTTATGGTTGCTCCAGTGTAGAAAGGAAGAGGAACATGTGTGATAGTGTGGATGACTGATACTGTGATTATAGTACATTTCATGCTGTGTGTCAGGGCGAGTACTATATGCAACGAAAGGTGTTGGTGGAGAGTATCTCCGGCTTTGGTCTGATTGATGTGTTGTAGAGAAGCAATCCCACGTAGCAAACAACAAGCTGTTAACGGTTGGCCAACTGTTGGCAGTGCTGTCAAACGTGCGCATTTATGACTGTCAGCATTTCTTATGTGGTTGACAAAAAGGTCTTATAAACCGAAGTGATAGTACCCATTTTTTAAATAATCGTAATATGGGCCAATGCTCTCACAATGATTGTAACATTTCAACACGCGTCACACAAGCAGATGATAAACGAAATGCTAACTCACTGCTGGAAAAAATATTAGCAGCATGTTTGTGTGCTATTTATGGCATGTCAACTGTTGTTTACTGCTGGGACATACAAGCAGCAGAGATGAAGGCCACTCCTGGTATACCAATTGTTACTTACTGCCGTTGATTTATTAGTAGCATGCTAGTGGACCACTGGTGGCATGTCAACTGTTGTTTGCTTCTGCTGGGGACGTACAAGCAGCAAACGTGTGGGCCGCTCATGGCATGCCAACTCTTACTTACTGCCGCGGATATATTAGCAGCATGCTAATGGGCCATGCATGGCATGCCGACTGTTGCTTACTGCTGGGGACATAATAGCAGCATACGTACTGCCCTTTTGTGATATGTCAACTGTTCCTTGTTACTGAAGAAACATTATCAGCAAGCTTATGCACCATTTATGGCATGCCGACTATATGTTCTTATGCAGCGGCAAATAGCATATGTGAATTCACTTGATTTTTTATCTCATGCATATATGAAGTAAAATTATCATGTGACATTGCTAGTAATAGGAAAGAATCGTTTTTGGACCAGAAACCTGCAAAGCATAAAACGTAAAAAATTCGTTATTTTGAACTGCACCAGCAAGTAGTCCGAAAATAAAATACTAGTATTTTAAACTAACACAGAAATTCTAGTATTGACTTGTGATACTAACATTAATCGTGTCTATTTAAAAGCTTCTAATGCAAATTGTAGGTGCAGAAGTATTCAGATTTACTGAAAAAGTTTTGAATGTATACATGGTAGAGTAGTTGCTAGCATTGTAGATTGCAAACGCAATGTTTGTGAGATCGATTCCAGGTTTTTCCAAATAAATATATTAATTGTGAACTAATGCTGATTACAATCTATGGGAATGTGGTGAACAAATAAATTTTATTTGGGTGAAACGTAATTATTTTTTGGCTTTAAAAATGCATGGCAAACTGTTTCTATGTGGACCACAAGTGGCCGAAAGATGGGCCACAAGTGGCTTGCCAACAGTAGGCTGACGACGTGTGGTTTACTTACATCAGGTGAGAAGCAGAGAACCAGTGGGCTATTGCTGCCACACATGGCCCACTGACGGTGCTGACATGTTTGGGGTATAGTTGGTTACGCAGAAGCGGGCCGCTTGTAGCCCAGATGTGGCCAACTGCAAGAGGCATCGTGTGGGCCACAAGCATATGCGGGGTGCATTGCAGTGATTGACTGGTTGTCAACTGATTATGGAAACCGTACGTGGGCCGCTCGTGTACAAGCAGATGTGCACAAGCGGGGTCAACTGACTTTTGCTTCTTGGTATACCCACACTTACGGTGCTTCGTGAGGGGAATACTCTCTGTTTAATACTCGAGGGCACTGAAGCACGTTTTGTGTGGAAAACGGAAGGCGAGAGTAGAATTTTTAGTGGGGTTATTTATTACATCTTGTGTTGAAGGGAGAGCCTCAAGTCTGAAGTCAAGAGCCTTCGCAGGTGGTGTATATTAGGTGTAAAGAGACATAGATATCTAGTAATAAGTGTAGAGTGTTGGTTGTATTTGTATTTTGGCGAATGATCAATTGTAGGTTGCTTGTAACTGCGTATTGTACACAAAACTAAGAGTGGCACCGTGAACAAAATAAACTAACAAATATAGTAATGCTACAAATGATATATTCAGAATAACCAGATTTTATGATGTTCACTTGTGGTTACAACCCCACAACTCTGGAAGGCAAAAGTGTAGTAGTCAAATTTTTCCTGATCCGATGAAGTTAATTATGTGAAATTACTGCTTCCCATCTCATTCTACTTCTTGCTATATGTGCAGGAAATTGATGGAGGTTAGGGGATGTTGTGGTGGCTGTGATGCAGGGAAAAATAGCCACAGTTTGAATTTATTTGTAATCGGTCGCACCAATATGTAAGCCAGTATTTGTACAATACTTTTATTGTAAACAATGTTGTTTACTTTTTTTAGAGGGTGCCACTAAAACAACCAGGCTGAGGGGTGAGTTTACACGACAGCACGCCACGTAAAATTGACCGTAGGAGAAACAGTCCCGGCGTAAGTCAACTCCTACGAATTTCAGAGTTTACCCCTGTGACATTTTATTTTCATCTATGGACAATATATTCGATGTTTATACATTACGATATTATTGTGATTTTAAAATACGCATGAGTAAGTCCTTGCATTATAAGTTATAGCTTTCTAAATTTAATTATGTATTTCTTAGGATACTTTTACGAAATTTATAGTTAATATAACGGTTTTACTATGGGTTTATTCCTAAGAAACTGTAAAGAATTTGCCTAATTATTTTTTACAATACTTTAAGGAATTTTCGAGTTAATATGACCATTTAATTTTTTTTCATACAAAATTTGTCTACCCATTTTACCCCTTAAGGGGTTTAGTTTTGAAATATCTCCTCTTAGTGACTGCCTATATTACATAAAGAAGGTTACCTCCAAATTCCATGTTTCTAAGGGTTTAGGCTGGGCGCTGATTTGCAAAACAGTTTTTTCCTTATATACAGATATATAAATATCCATACTAATATTATAAATGCGAAAGTGTGTTTGTTTATTTGTTTGTTCTTCTTTCACGTCGCAACGGGGCAACGAATCGACGTAATTTTTTTTGAACAGAGATAGTTCGATGGCCGGGAAGTGACATAGGCTACTTTTATCCAGAGAAAATATCTCATTCCCTCGGGGAAATTCTTATTGGAAAATGAAAAAGTACACAAGCGGAATAACAATGCAACGTAACAATGTAACGTCAACAATGCAACGTCACAACCGAGCAACATATCTACGTAGTTTCTTGCACAGAAATAGTTGGAGGGCTGAAAGGTGATATTGGCTACTTTTTATCGCGAGAAAATATCTCAAAAAATTTACTCAATGTAGAATTTTTTTTTATCATTCTATGTTAAACGACATACCAATTGTAGTTTTAAAAATTGACAATAACGTTCAAACAGTTTAAATTGACTGCATTTGCTTTTAGTTTCCTTTGATTCGCTTTTCGTTTTGGTTTTGTTGTTTAGGAATACTCGAATGTTGTTCAATTTATTAGCCTGGATTGACCTTTGGTACTGATTTGCACTTTCAATTGGATTTGTTGGTTTGGTATTTGTTTTTGTTTACTTTTTGACTTTTTTATGTTTAGTTTTTAATAGTCTGTAATAATTCATCGTAAACTAAAATCAAGTCTTTCAAGCGTTTAGTAAAAATAGCGCTTGGGGTACAATGCTGCGTCAATGTAAGTTGTTAGTGTGGGACTAAAGCACAATGCCGCACAAAAAAGCGATATAGGCCCTAAACGGAACTCNCGTCAATGTAAGTTGTTAGTGTGGGACTAAAGCACAATGCCGCACAAAAAAGCGATATAGGCCCTAAACGGAACTCTACAGGATATAAGAAACAATACAGCCATTATGGGAGGAATGGTTGTATTACTGGCTGGTGATTTCCGCCAAACTCTACCGGTGATTCTTAGGGGCACACCTGCAGATGAAATCAAAGCCTGTCTCAGGTCGTCAAGCTTATGGGCAAATGCCAAGAAATTCAGCTTGACGACAAAAATGAGAGTGCACCTCTACAATGACGTTGATAGAGGATATTGTACTGATACACTATTAAAAATTGGAGATGGGTGGTTAGAAACAAATGCCTAGGGCTGTGTGTCACTAACGGGGGATTTTAGTAATTTGGTGCAGAGTGATACGGAACTGATTACTAGCGTTTACCTAGATCTACAAAGAAATACAAATTATGACCAGTGGCTATGTAAAAGAGCGATTCTAGCTCCAAAAAATGACCTGGTTA